>JAYJMB010003653.1:0-13816 GCA_036873735.1 Pouteria campechiana
TACATTGATATGACTATAAATTATAATTATACATTATGAGACATAAATTAATTACAATTTCAATATACATAAGATAGAAGTTTCTCAATTACCATACAAGAAAAATATAAATTCAACTATTATACTTTCTTACCAATCTTGCTTCTTTTGGACTTGACATGTCAACTAAAAAAATAAAACAAGGGTGAGTCTAAACAGACTCTGTAAGTAGACTGCGTGGCAATCAATAATTCAACAAAAATTAACAAAATCTCATCCATCCAAGTAAATAGGGATCCATAAGGTATCCCACATACTAATCTAAATAGATACGTTTTCGAACTTAATACAACATCTCAATATGTCACAACATTAAGAATATAACGTTAATTGCACATTCTAAAGTAAACTATATGCTCTGGGATAATCACTTATCCCAAATCACACATATACATGACATATATATATATTATGATTTACATTCATGGGATAACTACTATCTCTTAATTCAAACATCTATACACAAAAATAACAATAACAATTATAAGCAGGGAATATCTTCTATCCCCTCCCAAACTATACATTAACATAAAATATCATAACTTTGTATTATATAATAATCAAAGACATGCACACATCATAGCATTTACGGATTTTTACTAATCCCAATTCTCACACATATTCACATTGTATGCAATAAGAAATGGAATATTTACAATCTCATCTAAGTCACATACATAACTATCAATTCATATATTCACATATAAGCATATTATCGAATCATTAAGGAGATAATCACTATCCCCACCCAATAATACAAGCAAGCATGCACAACCTACTTACCTCAGAATGATCCGCTTTATATTCCACATCTCTTCAAACTTGACTTGTCGCCCCCATGCCAGAAAATCCTACACATATATCACATGAATCTCATATCTTATTTACATACACATATACATAAACAATTTTCATTATTATAGTGAAGCATAATAATCATATTTTTCAACCTAATGCTCTCATTGCATTTTATGTAATTTCATTTTTGTACTACCGCTATCCACTTACTCCACAACCATCCACACACTCCTCCCCAAGAGGCACACAAATCAGAACACTACCCTTTCATTCTTCAGTGCGTGAGGTCTATCCTGACACTACCGGCTAGAAGCCTGCCAGGCCCACACAGCCATACTGCTGTATCTAGTGGCACCCTGCCCTCATCACCTCACGAGAGTACTAGCTCTTCATAAACATGCCTACACAAGCTACTAAGGCTAATCATAGTAATTAGGCCATCTAGGCCAATAGCAGCCCCTGGCCACGCCGACTGCTTAGACAACCGCACACTAGCCAACCAGGCCACTCCTCGCCATATGGTAGACACAGGTGGGCCCCATGGCTATCATAAAATATATAAATGAGCCACACTAGGCTCTGAACCAATCAGGCACTAAAACTAAATTTTACCGACACTCTCGGGGGCGTAAAATACATGCGCATAATTTCTAAAATAAAATTTTTATTTACTAGTTTATGAATATGAAATTGACCTAAAACTATTTCTACTGATTTCCAATAATATGAAAAATGTTCGATCCAATTTTTAGATCAAAATAATGTAAATTGATCAATTTAAAATTAAGGTATGTAATTGTAGAGAGAAAATGTTAAACAAAATTATAAATATCTTTTGACCCTCAAAATTTTACATCAATTCCACATAATATAATAGAATTTATGTAAAAATTTTATCTGAAATTAATTCAAAATGAGAAGATTAAAAATAAAGATAAATTTCAAAAGAGTGGAACACTATCAGCATCTCATTTTCAGGGTATTTAATGTTCATATTTTTTTGAGGAGTCAAATGGTAGAATTTGTTCATAAAATTTGATATGATAGTATTCAGGTATATATATATATATATTAACATTATATTTTTATTTTTGCAAAATAACATCACTACATTGGGTTTTAATCAACCTTAAGAGAGGTACTTGGTAAGGTGTTCTGTTAGTGCACTGGTCATCCGAATTTTATTATTTTCAATGCAATTTAATTCATGCTAATAGAATATATTAATTATAGTTACATGGGGCAGATAATGCATGTTCAAAATCATATAACTCATATACAAAAATTTAAGATTACAAGTGCCCAAATTTTAATCATTCAAAGAAATCAAATTGAACTTAAAATAACTGCCTAACTGCCATCCTAAATTTCATCTATTTGAAATCATTTCAATACCTCATTAATATATAGATTAAGCAAGGCTTAACCTTGATTAATTAGGACTTAATTACACAGCATCCTCTTAATGGAATTTCCACAAATAATTAGTGGACAACTTGGTTATATCCAACTGTTATCATCATATAATTGCTAAATTTAAATTTTATCTATATTAAATTATATATTAAGTCAATTAAAATAATAATTAATCATTAATTACACCAATTATAACTCATATCATCCATCAAAAATTTCTACGAAACCCTCGCCTAATCTCATCCACATCATTCATCAAGATTTCACCCATACTTCAATTAAACAATCACTTATGTATAATGAAGGAGTTGTATTAATGAATTACTTACCTTTAATATGTTGTTTTCTTGATGGGTCCCACCTATAGTAGCTCCCTCTTCAATTTTTGTAACTATAATATACTTTAATTAAGGGATTTTAAGATGTAGTGAGTTGCAAACCTCATTTGTAGGCATTCCCTACAATTTATCTCAACCAAAATGGGTTGAAATCCTTACTTAGAAGGCTTGGGATGCTTGGGGAAGGGAAATCCATGTTGAAGAGGTGCTTGGACGTTGGAAGGAGATGGGTATAACTGATATTTATATTATTTTTTATTAGTAGTACTCATATTTGGCACATGTAAATCATTCATTTAATAAATCACGTGTCCAAATTAATTATCCATCTATTAAATATAATCTTTACATAATTTTATTATTTATTTCTCAATTAAATTTGATTTTAACTAAAATTTACCAAAATTTACCGGCAACTTGATTTTTCAGCTATCTACATGCAATTTTTTATTTTTATTCACCTATGAATCATTGATTATTATATGTCCTCATCATCCTCACATTAATATGTATTTTTAATTCATTTCTGCTATTTTTTCTATAATAAAATTTAATATTTTCCTAATTTACACCTTCGGCATTCCACCGCCTTAAATTTATTTACTTTTTTACTTAAATCATTTATTTAACACACTTTAATATATTCTCAACCTCATCATCATGTTTATATTAATAATCCACTCAATTTCATAACTTTTTCATAATAATTTTCTCAAAATTTTAATCATACAACCTATCGACCTGATAAAAATTACCAAAACTTTACAATAGTAAAAATTTATATTTTTAAAATTTTTCAAGGCCTTACAACACCAAGAACACATTATCTTTAATTTTTAACACAATATTTGCATGAAAATAGCAAGAATTGCTGATCTTTCACTAAATCATTTTTTATTATATTTCTACTGGGTATGGGATCAGCAAGCTCCCTTTGAGTCAGACGCCACGTGCAACAAGGGGGCACCCAAACATGTTGTTAGGGGACTGACTGCCCCACCTATTGAGGCACTATGCCTTACGAGGCTCCTCATGCCCACCGGCTATAAAAGATATGTCCGGGCTCCTCGCTATGAGGATATATGGATTAAGTCTCTATCCTCTGAAAGTTTGAGCTTTTAGGAGAACTGGTTAAGGGGCTTGAACATAAAACTGGTATTAGAGTAAGGTCGCAAGTTTGACTCCTAAGGTAGTTGCTAGGGGGGTGGATTATTGGGTATGGGACTAGCAAGCTCTCTTTGAGTTAGACACCATGTGCAACAAGGAGGGACCCGCACATGTCATTAGGAGACTGACCACCCCACTTGCCAAGATACTATGCCTTTCAAAGCCCCTCATGCCCGTTGGCTACACTAGATATGTCTGGGCTCTATGCTATTAGGATATATGGATTAAGTTTCCGTTCTTCGAAAGCTTAAGCTTTTGGGAGAACTGGTTAAGGGGCTCGATCCTATACTTGGTATCAAATGTTGAGTCTAATTCTCCTCCTTAGCTTGATTTTGAAGCTGAATGTAATTAGTGTAGAGTTTGATAGGATGGCTTAACCTAAGAGGGAAGGGCTGAATTAGGTAAATAACAATTCATTGCTATTAGTATAGAGTCCGATAGGATGGCTTAACCAAGAGGGGAGGGGTGAATTGGGTAAATAACAATTCATTACTTAACTCCTGTTGGATCATTTTTCCTCTTTTCGTGATTGTGTGTGGTGTGACATAGGATGAATAATAGAGATAATAAAATATATGAAAAGTAAAGCAAATAAACACACACACACACACAGACAAGACAAATTTTATAGTGGTTCGGGACCCCGTCCCTACATCCACTCTTCTAAGGACACTAACTTATTATACCTTAGGTTCCATTATACCCCATAAAATAGAAAACATAAGTGTCCCTGACACTTCTTCCAGATTTCAGCTCTAGGGGGCATATATAAGTATCCCCGACACTTCTTTTGGTTTTACAAGTTCACCAGGAAACTCATCCATTTCAAAGATCACAGGCAAACTTACTAGTTTTCCCGAGCTCACTAAAAACTCATACAATATGATTTTCTTGAGCTCACCACAAACTCATTAAAAGGTGATTTGATGAGTTAACTACAAACTTCTTGGTTTCAAATTAACTAGAAAACTTTTACACATTTGAGTATAGGGGAAGATTGGATCTCACTCTTAACTCTATCAATAAAAGGATCTTCACAAAATGTAAGAACAATGGCCATATAGATAAGTAGATTCAAGCTCATGAAAGATAGATGACAGTTTAAGCTCTTGACCATGGGTGGAGGGATTTGCATCAAGTTGATTGCATTTGTAATGGGTCCCTTCACCACCTTTGAATCGTCCTACTTATTCTCTTTAAATAGCTTCTTCAAAATTTTGATCATTGGAGAAGATGGGATCCGTTGAATGCAGAGACGAGAGCAACATTGAATGAATAAAATCATTTGAGTTTTCTATCGTTGAAGTCCAAGTCTTTCTGTTTTGTCTCAAGTTGTTGCATCCCAATTAGAGAGGAGGATGAGCCGTGATAAATGCGTTTCTCATTTAACTCGTCACAACCTTGAAAAACTTGCAGCGTTGCTTATTACCAAAAATCATGACTGGTGTAAGACTGCATAGTGACGGCTCAAATGCAGATGCCATTTGTATATGTAGTCACACAAATGATTTTTCTCTGACACGTCATGGCCTCTCTCTATCTGCATTAGTCTACCATAAGTTGCAGACGAATTCTCCTAGGGTTTGTTTGTTAGTTGAACTTCCATAAGAATGATTATTTGTTAAGTAGCAAACAAACTTTGATGCATATGAATTTATACTAACTAATAGACAAACACTTCCTTATCTGTCGCAATTCCTTCAGAAGATTGTCTGTTGATCGATCCTTCGTGTATAAGCTTTGTCTGTTGAGGATAACAAACTAAATTTGAATGATGCTAACAAAGATGAGTTGATCGATTGACAAACAGTTCCCTTAATACTAACAGATGAAGTAAGATATGCTTCCTTTGTTCTTCATCATCTGTTGGAGGTGACAGATGAAGTTTGCTCAATCTTGCACTAACAAACGAAGTGTGATTTTTTTCTTTTTTTCCTTATTATCTGTTGAAAGTGCTAGATGAATCTTACTTCAAATTGCTCAAATAGATGAAGCGTGGCATTTTTCTAGTGTAAGCAATAGACAAAGTTCGTTCTACTTTGTCTTGGATAGAATACTTTGCATGTCACATTTATTTTCATGAGTTATAGATGATCGTGCCTTTGTCTATTGTAGCCCATTTTGATCCAAGTGGCTCTTTGTCTGTTCAGTTTCGTCTATACTTACTGTGCAACATTTACTTCATCTTCTACTTTGGCTAACTTTGTTTGTTGTAACAGACAACCTTCTGATCCAAAAACGAGGCAAAGATGCACGCTTCGAGCAACAAAAAGGTTTTATTCTTGTAACTTCCTTGGTTCTTCAATTTAAATTTGTTTGTCTTGGCTTAGCTAAAGTTGCACTTTCTTCTTTATTAATATTGTCATTCTGTCCTCAAACTAATCAGTTCTTCTAACTTTGTTGATCAGAAAAAATTTTCTTCTCTTGTTGCATGATTGTCTAAGCAACAATTTCTTCTCTATCATTCTTTGTCTACCAAGCCGTTGAGTTGCTTCTTCATTATTGTGCTTTATCTTGGACAGACTGATCAGATATAAGTAGTCCAAATTTCCTGAATGCAACATAAGCTCTCTGATCATGGGTCATTCTTTAACTTATTGTTTTGTATTTTTCTGTTGATATTTTCTCGTTGAGGTTAACAGACAATGTAGGCTCATTGTAGCACATTTTTGAATCCTTATTTTTCTCCCATGCTTTTATTCATGGAAGCTTCCTTGAAACAACTGCAACCTTTCTTGTTGCTTGTCTTCTGCTTTCTTCTTCTTCTTCTTCTTCTTCTTCCATGAATTTCATCAGTTTAGCCCCTTTAGAACATAGCAGATAGTTTGTGGGAGTTTGTTGCAGGTGATCATTATCCTGCACTTGAACATTTCTACACTTGCAACATTGTTAGCTTTCATAAAAAAAGTAGAATGTATTTTATCCTCATGTGATTGTATCATTGTAAAGCAAGGATAATATACATTTTTATTGAATGCATAATATGAAAGCTTAAGTGACTATGATGCTTAATATGATTTAACAAATTTATGTAGTAAAGATTAATTAATGTTTATTGTGTACGCACGATTAAGTGAAGGCTGTACTCTTGTTTAATTAATGTTTATTAATTAATAGTCATATATATATATATGATTGTTAAAGATTTAAGCATATATATTTCTTAATTTAATATAAGTTTTGTTATCATCAAAATCATATATAATCCTAACAATTAGCAATTAAGTTTTGATGATGAGCAGACATATGAGTGAAGAGTTAAGCTACTAACTATTTACTTTCCAAGTGATGAAGCATTGATTTGTTAAAATGAGTTAATGAGATTAATTGTTAAGCTTAAACTGTATATTATTAAGAGTTCTCACAAAGAAGATAATTTAAAAAGAATGATCAAGTAGAAATCATTCAGAAGTATTCAGAAAGAAATGTTCAGAACCAATCCAGAAATATTTAGAAGCATTTCAGAGATAAGCCATGAAGCTCAGAAGTAACTCAGAAATACTTAGAAGTATTTCAGAAGACAAGGCATGAAGATAAAAGCAATTCAGAACTACTAAGAAGTATTTCAGAAATACAAGATTGGAAGTATTTCAGAAATGTTAAAAAGTAATTTAGAAAATGTTCAAAAGCATTTCAGAGACAATAAATGATGCTAAGAAGCAACTCAGAACATTTCAAAAGTATTCAGAAATAAAGCGTGAGCCTAAAAACCATTTCCAAAGCTTCAAAAGTTACTCAAAACCTTGTTAGAAGCTCAGAAGCAACTAAGAACATCATTAAAAGTAACTTCAGGATTAATTCAAATCCTGGAAAGAAATTCAAAAGTACGTTAGAAAAAGACAAGACATAAGCCTTAGAATTAACTCCAAGTCAATCTCACACTTCAGAGAAGTTCGTCAGAAAGAACTTCAGAAAAACTTTCAAGGCTCAGAGATGAATCTAAAGAAATATCAACTTTAAGAAGTTTATCAAAAGTTAATTAATCATGGTGCAGAATAAGCTTAGAAGAAGTTTTTGAACTCCAAAACTTATTAGAAGCGTATAAGAAATCGATTTCGAACTTCAAAAATAATAGAAAAGGCCATTAGAAGCTACTTCAAAGTCACACTCTGATCAAAAGCCAAGATAAGATTCATGAAGCTTATCATAGATAGAATTCAAGCTTCATAAATTAACCTCAGAAGCAAAATGCCCTAAGAAGAATGAAGTTTTTGCAATCAGAAGTTTAATAGAAAAAACTTCAAAAATAATTAGGAGGAAGCTTATGCACTTCAAAAAAACCTCAGAAGTTCTTCAGAGGCAACTCAGTAAAAGTCAAGACTTAAGAAGTTTATTAGAAATAGAAATTCAATCAATCAGAAACTCTTTAGAAGTTTCTCAGAAGAACAAGCATGATTGATGAATGTATTAGATACAAGATTCATCCTTTAGAAGAATCTGAAATGAACAATTGTGTAGAAATTCTGTCGTTACCATAGCTCAGAAGTTTAATAGAAGAATCTCAAAAGTTTTACATTAAATGCACAACGGTAATTAACAAGAAGATAAAGCTCATAAGATCTGAATACTTATCTTAGAAGTTTTGAAGCTGGATAGAAGAAGAAAACATGATGTAATTTTAAATCTACTTTTTCAAATAGTCGAAAAGTTACCCAAAATGCTCACTACAGCTAAGATGTCTTCCATAGCTTATAAAAGAAAGATTCAAATGTCTAGGAAAGAAGATTTGCAAACAAGCAAGATAAGAAAAAGTTTTCTTAAGCATTTACTAAAGCTCTCATATTTAACTCCATGAGATTAGCTCTATTACACTACATTCCAATAGGCATTCAAAGCAAATCATTCAACAACATTTGGAGTTTAATCTTTATTATTCTTTACTGTTATATTCATTGTATTTTTATCACTAGACTTCGTACACTCTGCCTATCAAGAGGCATTCATTTTTATACATGTTTATATATTATTTTCACATTTGCAAGCAAGGAGCTTGCATCTTATAATGAACAACAAGTAGGAAAACTTACTAAAGTTTGTATAAGTTGTTGGTGAGTTTTGAAAACCATCATTATAAGTGTTGTTGATGAGCTCTTGGAAAAAACTAATGGTATGAGTTTCTAGTGAGCTTAGGAAACCAGTGTAAGAGTTCTTGGTTAGGTCAAGAAACCAAGTGTGGTTCCACAGGTATAGTGGAACCCGAGGCTAGTAAACCATGAAAAGTGGAGTAGGTGCCAAGAAAAGACTCGTGCCACTATAGATTGTGTATGCAACAGTCTTACTTTCTTGATTTCCATTGTTACATTTTTTATGTCATTTTGATTAGCACAAAAACAAGAAAAAGAGGGACTTGATTAAATGGGGGTTAAGAAAATATTTCTAAACCCAATTCACCCCCCCTTTTGGGTTCAGCCATCTAATGGGAACGAGACCAATTATTAGTATTAGAGCGGGCTACATAAATAATTATATAAACAAGTGCATAATAGTATTTCATTCACTTATTATTAAACAAATGTACTTATTCAGAGGGAGCTATTAGTTTAAGAAGGCACATTTCTTTTGAGTTCTCAATTTTATTTTTGAAAGGTATATCACTCAAATGTTTTATTATCATATATTGAGTCTAACACTCTTTAATTAGCTTGATTGAATTAGTAGCTAAGTTTTGATGATGAGTGAATATAAGTGAAAAGTTGAGGTATTAACAAGTTACATTCCTAAGTGATATAGAAATAAATAAATAATTCAAGTAAATTACACCTATGAAGTAACTTCAGAGTGATGGATAGTGTAAACAAGGTCATATCAAGCTACAACGGCTTGTTGATATATGTTGTTGCATCTTTTTCACGTTCTTCACATGTTTTTTCTCTTTGTTTTCTATCTTCCCTTCTGGTCTTCACTTTCCTGGGGTCGTTAGCCATGTATTGTAGTAACTTATTCCTTTTTATGAGTTTCTTGATTTCCTCTTGCAACCGGCAGTATTTGTTTTGATCTAGGTGACCTCTTCTTTTTATTTTGGCAGTGGAGAGACCTAGTATCCTTGCCTCTAGATTTCATGGAGGACATGAGCAGCAGAGCAGTTTAAGACATATTTTAGGGTGCCTCTATCCACTGTTGTTGGCCTGTTTCTACCAAATCCGAGCACAGGAGCTGTATGAGTGAATCTGTTACTTAGTCGCTGAAAGTTTTCTTCCCATCGCGATGGGGTAGACTGAGGCTAGCTCCATCTTCTTTTCGTACCCTCTTCCTTGATGCTTTCATCCACATCTATGTGTCGATTCAACCTTTTCAAGAGTTCTGAGTAATCTCTCGAGGGCCATAGCTGCAATTTGTATCTTACACTTGCATCTGCAATTCCGCTCTAGAGTGCTGCTACAATGACATTATGACCCAGCTTTTCCACGTCTAGTGAATAGCGGTTGAATCTGCTTGCATATCCACAGAGGGTCTCATTCTCCTTTTGTTTCACCATCATCAGTGATTTCACTATTCTTTTCTACCTTCGTTGTGTGATGAAGCATCTTCGAAAGCATTCCTCTAACTTGCTAAAGGATCTGATGGATTTTGGCACCAAGGTTTGGTACAATGACAGTGTTGCTCCTTCGAGTGTTGGCAGAAATACACAGCACTTGATGGCATCAGAGACCCCCATGAGGGTCATTTGTCCATCGTACCTGTCCAGATGGTCATCTATGGTACCGTCGTAAGCTTCCAGGGATGGTATCCTGAATCCTTTAGGGATGGGTTTCTCTAGGATTTTCGAGATGAAAGGGGAACGCTTGGCCGACCCCTATCTCTCCAGGTATCCCTGAGTGTCTGTCTTTCTAGTCTAGTGATATTGTCTTCAAGGTGTCTTCTCACCTCCGGATGGAAAGACGCTTCTCTTTCCTAGTCATAGTTGGCTCGCCTTTGGGTTGGCTCCCACATATTGATTGTATTTGGCAGTCATGATTTCGAGTTTGCTGGTTGCTTCCTGGGAACGTCGGGATGTGGTAAACCAACTGTAAGAGTGGTGAGGAGAGTAGCGGTTCTACCCAGATTCCTGGATCCGTGCAGTGCTGGATCTGCTTAACAGTGGGGGAGAGGAGGCAGTGGCAGTATTCCCATTGCGAGGGATCTACCAAGAGTGTTCCCCTACTATTGTATGAATTATTGCATCATCTCGTGCATCATCTGTTACATTGCCTGTTGGCTTGTCAACCTTAGTTGGGCCAACAAGTCTTCTAGTGATGTTGTTCTGCCATTTCAGTATGACGTGGATGGTGCATTATTGGCTGCAATAAGGAGAGAGGCAGCATTCATGTTGTCCGCGATATCGTCTGACATCTTCTTTTAGACCTTTTGAAACACTTCACACAGATGGCGCCAATGTTTGGGTCATTCCCAAATTTAATGCTTATGTGGTTCTTGAGGAGAGCTTGTCTAGAATCCTTCAAGTTAGAACAAGAAAATCAGAGGACGCTTGAGGATGGTCCCAGCATAAACACTCTAATGCCCAAGTCAATAAAGGGAATCTAGTAGAGAGAATGAATGCTAGCCAGAGCCTTGTCCTTTTGGGTGCACACCTGGTATATTTATAACTAAGAATGGATGTGTAGCCTAGGGTGCATGTGAACATAGAGTCCTACTAGGAGACGAGTTCCGAGGTATGATTTATCGGTAGTGTTGTACGCATGGGCCAGCATGGCATGGCGGGGGTCAACTTTACCAAATGATTTATTTTAATCTAGCATACGCATTCCAAATTTTTTTAGTAATTTATAATCAAATTTGTATAAAGAAAATAAAAGCAAATATGAAAAAGTATTGGAGTCCACTTTACCTAATGATTTATTTTAATCTAGAATATGCAATCCAAATTTTTGTTATGATTTATGATTAAATTTGTATAAAGAAAATATAAGCTAATAAGAAAAAGTATCGGAGTCCACTTTACCAAATGATTTATTTTAATCTAGCATACGCATTCTAAATTTTTTTAGTGATTTATGATCAAATTTGTATAAAGAAAATAAAAGCTAATATAAAAAAGTATTAGAGCCCACTTTACCTAATGATTCATTTTAATCTAGAATATGCAATCCAAATTTTTCTTGTGATTTATGATTAAATTTGTATAAAGAAAATATAAGCTAATAAGAAAAAGTATTGAGTCCACTTTACCAAATGATTTATTTTAATCTAGCATACGCATTCCAAATTTTTCTAGTGATTTATGATTAAATTTGTATAAAAAATATAAGCTAATATGAAAAAGTATTAGAGCCCACTTTACCAAATTTTTCGTTCTAATCTAATATATGCATTCCATTTATTTTGGTGATTTATTATCAAATTTCTGTAAAGAAAATAAAAGCTAATATGAAAAAGTATTGGAGCCCACTTTACCTAATGATTTATTTTAATCTAGCATATGCATTCCAATTTTTTCTAGTGATTTATGATTAAATTTGTATAAAGAAAATATAAACTAATATAAAAAGGCATTGGAGCCCACTTTACCAAATGATTTATTTTAATCTGGTATACACATTCAATCTTTCTGATGATTTATGATCAAATTTTTATAGAAAAATATAAGCGAATATGTAAATGTAATGGAGCTCGCTTTATCAAATGATCTATTTTAATATAGCATATACATTCCAAATTTTCTAGTGATATACGACCAAATTTGTATAAAGAAAATATAAGCTAATATGAAAAAGTAGTAGAGCCCACTTTACCAAATGATTTATTTCAATCTAGCATATGCATTCCAATTTTTTTATTGATTTATAAACAAATTTGTTTAAAGAAAACATAAGCTAATATGAAAAAGTATTTGAGCCCACTTTACCAAATAATTTATTTTAATCTAGTATACACATTCTAAATTTTTCTAGTGATTTGTGATTAAATTTATATAAAGAAAATATACGTTAATATGAAAAAGTATTGGAGCCCACTTTACCAAATGATTTATTTTAATCTACGATATGCATTCAATCTTTCTGGTAATTTACAATCAAATTTGTATAAAGAAAATATAAGCTAATATTAAAAAGTATAAGTGACAACATTACTGAATGATCTATATTAATCTAGCATAAGCATTCGAATTTTTCTTGTGATTTATTATCAAATTTGTATAAAGAAAAATATAGGCTAATACGAAAAAGTATTAGAGTCCACTTTATCAAATGATTTATTTTAAGCTGGCATATATATTCCAGTTTTTTGGGTGATTTATGATCAAATTTGTATAAAGAAAATATAAGCTAATATGAAAAAGTATTGGAGCCCACTTAATCAAATGATTTATTTTAATCTAGCATTTGTATTCCAATTTTTCTGGTGATATATGATCAAATTTGTATAAAGAAAATAAAAGAGCCCACTTAATCAAATGATTAATTTTCATCTAGCATTTGTATTCTAATTTTTATGGTGATATATGATCAAATCTGTACAAAGAAAATATAAGCTAATATAAAAGAGTTTTGGAACTATCCTTATCGAATGAGTTATTTTAATCTAGCATATGCATTTCAATTTTTCTCTTGATGTATGATCAATTTAGTATAAAGAAAATATAAGTTAATTTGAAAAAGTATTGCAACTCACTTTATCAAATGATTTATATTAATCTAGCATAAGCATTCAAATTTTTCTTATGATTTATCATCAAATTTGTATAAAGAAAAATATAGGCTAATATGAAAAAGTATTTGAGCCCACTTTATCAGATGATTTATTTTAAGCTGGCAAATGCATTTCAATTTTTTAGGTGATTTATGATCAAATTTGTAGAAAGAAAATATAACCTAATATGAAAAATATTGGAGCCCACTTAGTCAAATGATTTATTTTAATCTAGCATTTGTATTCCAATTTTTCTAGTGATATATGATTAAATTTGTATAAAGAAAATATAAGCTAATATAAAAAAGTTTTGGAACCCACCTTATCGAATGAGTTATTTTAATCTAGCATTTCAATTTTTCTCTTGATATATGATCAAATTAGTATAAAGAAAATATAAGCTAATTTGAAAATGTATTGTAGCTCACTTT
>JAYJMB010003654.1:0-13816 GCA_036873735.1 Pouteria campechiana
AAAAGATGAAGTATTAGGTGCAAAAGATGAAGTATTAGGAGAATAAAATATGACATTTTGCATTCTCATCAGTGATCTAATGCAAGTTGATATTATTATATGAGGTATAACATGCTTAGAGTAAGGTGGAGAATCCAATTGATGTATAGGTGAGAAGGATAAAAGTTTTATGTATATAGATGCGATACAATTACAAGAAAATTTATTATAAAAGGAAATGTGATTATGGCAATCAATAGCATAAAAACAGAGTTGAAGTGAACTTAGAAATAGAAGAAACTAGGTCAAGAAGTGATAGGCGATGCTGGTCACGTTAAAGGAGCATCAAGGAGATAGCGAAGCGATGCCATCGGCGCCATTGTGTTGGTGGACAACCTAATATATTTTGTGATTTTTGGTGTTATATATTATTTATTTTATTTATTTAAGTGTATTTATGATATTGATATAAATTGAATATATATGTTTAGAAGAGAACTTAAGGGAAATACAAAAAGTAAATTGTTGGGCTAAGTTCAAGGATGACATAATGACATTATGATTGAGAGTAAGGAAATAAATTGATATACCTTAGAAAGCATTAGATTATTAAAGAATTATTTTATAATTAAGTTGAAAATTAAATAGACAAACATGTCTTGAGTAGTTATGTTAAATGCCTACTAAAGTGTTGATTTTGTGAACTTGGGTATGAATATCTGACAGGAGGATAGGTTGATTATTTAGCCCACGAATGAGCCTTATTAATATTACCACCTTGACAGTGAAGAGGCTAGGCTATTGGATATGGGGCTCTTCTCATTGCATAGTAGGTGTGAAAGGAGAACATACTATCACTGAGATTCAGTGAAGGCGAGACACCACAAACATTAGTCAGGAGTCTCATAACACTCCTAAATGGTATTGTAAGGAAGTACTGGATCACATCTAATGCATAAGAAAGTTGACCTCCCGAGCAAGGTATTGAATTATGGTAATTGAACTGATGAGGAATTATAGGTAAGGTGAAATATAAATGAACATAAATTCTAAATAAGATATAGAAATTGGATACGAATGATATTTTAAGAGATTTCTAGGAGAAATCTTTCCAGTTATTGATAAAGAGTAATAGTTTTATCATGATGTATCTAATTGAATAGAAGATATTGTTATCTATTTACAAATGTTGTATGTTATTATTGTTTTAAATTCATACCTGCTTATTGAGTGCTCCAACTCACCTTATTTTACATATGTTTTAGCTGATAAGGCAGGAGATGGAGTCCAACGAGGGGTTGGAGCTCATGAAAGGGATAAACTCTGAAGCCTAAAATTTTATACATTTTGCATTAATTTTATCTTTTATTTTGGAATGTAGTAAAAATGTAAATTTGTAAAATTATATCAAAAACTATAAAGTTAAAAGGTAGAAGTTATAGTAATATGGATGTCATTATTGTAATATTATAAATAGGCTTCCATACTCTACTTTTATAAGGCAATTATGATTTTGGGCATCTATGATGGTTGGATTGTCTCATAAAGGTTTATTACAGGTTCATGAAGGCAAGTTCAAGGGAGGCCATGTCCGTGGGTCCTCCTGTTACTACCTTCATAACGTCTAAAAAAGGCAGGGCATTACACCATATCTGCCCATTTTTCCATCCTAATTTTAATCATACAATTGAGACACTAAATACTCTATTTTTTTTCTCACTTAATGGTCAATTAAAGTCCTAATCCATTTTCCCCAATTCCACTTTGTTCTCATTGAGGAATTTCATTGAACACTTGATAGACATATGAATTTGCAACTTTTAGCATTATACAATTTGTTTAACTTGCACCCTTCATTAACCCATCTATTTTCCACTAATTTGGAATCATAATTAGGAATTTAACTTGATAAATTAAAGCCTAATTCCATTATACAGTCTGCCCATTCATTCCATATAATCTCATGGTGACAATGCATCGTATACTACTCTTACATAACACTAATTTAAAATTTTCAGTAATATGCATCATTGCAAACCCATTTCCAATCATGCATATCCATAATCTCATATAATTAACATAATAATGATAAAATAAAAATGTCAATTATCCACTAAAATTTATTTGGAAACAGCCCTAACATTAATGTATATTATACAGCCCTTCACTTAGGCATTTTATCAAATAACTTATAGGCATGAATTAGTAATAAAATTCCAACAAATTTGTTCATTTTCTTGCATAATTAACATCCTAAATTCATCATTAATTCAATAATTAAACAATAAAACCATTTCATATACCACGAATAGCCCATTCATGCCCCAACATGCTATCACACCCATTCATATTGTTGTCCATTTGTGGGCAGCAATATATGGCCAAAATCACGACCAAATCACTTATATTAAACTACCATTTATGATTAATCAATGTCCCCATTAAATACCCATCAATCCCTAAGAAAATCCACCATTTTCTAGCCCTAGATAGTCCCCCCAAATAGAACATTAACCTAGCAAACAGGTCATACGAAATTGAGTTGGGGAAAATGCAATACCTTCTAACCCACTTTGAAAACCACCAAAATTTTCAAGAATCCAAGAACACTAGTAGCAACACATGGTAAATAGATTATTCTCCATCCTTGAAATTATCCAAGCTTGATGATTTGGGTGGCTAGATGTGTGGGGATGGATTTTATATTCTTTGGCCCAATTTTCTGGCTTGAAAATTGGCGGGAGAAAATAATATACATGGGCGTGGGATGAATGATGATGGCTGGTTTGTGGGTTGCAAGAAGAGGGAGGCATATTAGGTTTTAGCTAAAATAGTGTATAACAAATCCATGCACATACACACTATTCTTTGCATTAAACCTTACACAAAAAAAATCATAATTGTTCATCATTGTTTCCCCAAACATGTATACGCTAATTACATGATTAATTATCACCAATTTACAATTATCTAAGTGCATAATTACCTCAAAATTTTCATTAAAAGTCCAAATTTAACTAAATACACATGTCATTGTAACAAATGTCACTTGTCTCAAATATTTGGCACATATGGGGACTGATTCATCAAAAGTGGTAAACAAAAGTTGTAGCCTTTGTTGTGAATTTTCCAATGAAATATAATATCCCAAGATTTGAGGTAATGAATAATTTTTATTATTAAATAATGGTGCTAATTTTCTATCATGAGAATTGTTTAATGGTGCTATTTTTCTATAATGAAAATTATTAGGAAATCATGTCAAATTGATGCTCAATTGATGTTGACAAAATAAATCAACTTGCTACCAAATTGTTACATGAAACATGAGTTATATGTTGTTGAATTTTTGTGTATTGATTGGTGTCAAATTACTGTTTAATTTTATCATGATCATATTAGCATAATGTTTAAACATGGTGATTAAAGATGTAAATTAGGAAATTTAATGTGATTTTGGAATTTTCATTCTTCTGGAGCAGTTTAGTATTTTGACCATAATTTCTTAATACGAACTCAGAATTGAATAAGTTTTTTTTATTGTTCAGATAATTTCAAGTACTAAAACTTTCATGTTTACCATAATTCCTAATTATGCTTATATTTTGAGTCAAGGATCCCACAAAGTGACGTCACTTGGATTAGAGATGGTTGTAGTGTTTTGGCTATTACTTTTTCATAAAAGTCAGAATTTAGTGATTTTTGATTCATTAGAAAATTCACAATAAAGGCTAAAACTTTTGTGTTTAACTCTTTTGATGAATCATTCCCCATATGTGCCAATATTTGAGACAAGTGACATTTGTTACAATGACATGCGTATTTAGTAGAATTTGGATTTTTAATGGATATTTTGAGGTAATTATGCACTTAGATAATTTGTAAATTGATGATAATTAATCATCTAATTAGTGGATACATGTTTGGGGAAACAATGATGAACAATTATGATTTTTTTGTGCAAGTTTAGTGCAAATAATAGTGTGTATGCGTATGGATCTATTATACACTATTTTAACACCACAACTTAAGTTTCTTTTTTCTTTAAGGAGATCCACCATCACCCTAAAACCTAATATGCCTCCCTCTTCTTGCAACCCACGAACCAGCCATCCCCCTTTCATACAACGTCGATATATTTTTCTCTCCCACCAATTTCAAGCCCAGAAATTATGCCAACGAATATAAAATTCATCCCCACGCATCTAGCCACCCAAATCATCAAGCTTGGATGATTTCAAGGAGGGAAAATAATCTGTTTACCTTGTGTTGCTACTGGTGGCCTTGGATTTTGGAAGATTTTGGTGGTTTTCAAAGTGGGCTAGAAGGTATTGCATATTCCCCAACTCAATTTCGTATGACCTGTTTGCTAGGTTAATGTTCTGTTCAAGGGGGAACTATCTAGGGCTGGAAAATGTTTGATTTTCTTGGGGATTGATAGCTATTTTAATGGGGAGATTGATTAATCATAAATGGTAGTTTAATACAAGTGATTTGGGCATGATTTTGGCCATATATTGCTGCCCATGAATGGACAGCAATATCAATGGGTGTGATGGCATGTTGGAGCATGAATCAGCTATTTGTGGTATATAAAATAGCTTTGTTGTTTAATTATTTAAGTAATTATGAATTTAGGATATCAATTATGCAAAAAAATGATCAAATGTTGCTGGAATTTTATTACTAAATTATGCCTTTAAGTTGTTTGATAAAATGTCTAAGTGAAGGGTTGTATAATGTACATTAATGTTAGGGTAGTTTCCAAATGAATTTTAGTGGATAATTTGCATGTTTATGTTATCATTATTGTTTTAATTATATGAGATTAACGATATGCATTATTGGAAATGAGTTTGCTATGACACATAATGTTGAAAATTTTGAATTAGTGTTATGTAAGAGTAGTGTCACCACGAGACTATATGGAATGAATGGGCAGATTGTATAATGGAATTAGGCTTTAATTTATCAAGTTAAATTACTAATTATGATGCCAAATTAGTGGGAAACAAATAGGTTAATGAAGGGTGCAAGTTAAACACATTATATAATGCTAAAAGTTGCAAATTACACATGTCTATCAAGTGTTCGATGAAGTTCTTCAATGAGAACAAAGTGGAATTGGGGAAAATGGATTAAGACTTTAATTGGCCATTAAGTGAGAAATAAAATATAGCATTTAGTGTCTCAATTGTATGATTAAAACTAGGATGGAAAAATGGGCAGCTATGGTAATGAGTTAAGGTGTTCGGACCAACTGGAATGCATGTTGTAAACTATCCTTAAAATGAACAGCTATATCATGGGTTTGTGACAACTATAAGATGGGTTTATTTGAATTAAATTATTGAATGGATTTCTAGTATAATTAAAAAGGTTAAGTCCCTTGAAGTTTGATAAATTCTCATATAAAAGGATGTGTCATAATCCGTCATTTGATAGGTTGAAAAGAGACCAAGCTTAAATTTTGAAACCCTTAAATACCAAGTCGGAAATTGTGCAATGAAATTGTTTTTGATGTTAACATGTTTACCTAATCAAGTAATAAGTGATGGGATATGGAAAATGATGATTTAGACCCTAAATATCCAATGGTGTAGATTGGTGAATGTCACTTAGAAATGCAAGTAATTGAGCTAGAACTTATGTAGTTGTTTGAGAATGCCAAAAGTGATACATGAAATGTTTGTAGGATCCATTGGACTTTGAATTAGAATGAAGTGATCTAATTGAAGGTTGTGAATTCCTTTTCAAGTGATTTAAGTATGTTTTTTCTGAATTTGTACATGGTTGGACATTATCTTATGTACTAGCATATGGGCACCGAATTTTATCGATATTTGGTTTTAATGCTATGTAATTGAAATTTTGAAACCATTTTATGTTTGGATTTGACCACATGCATATTATATCATGATTTGATCTTTTATTGTATTATGTTGTGATTGAGTTTTTAGCCATTTGACATGAGTTGAGCATAGTATTGGTAGGCATATGATCGAGTTATATGAGTAGATATATGATATATGTTGTGTAGCTTAGTGCATAGCCTGTGGCTTGTTTTTTACCTATGTAGCATATATAGCTTATGTGGCTAAATGGTTGCCTATGTGGCTGATTGGTTGCCCATGTGGCATATGAGCCTATGTGGGTAGATGTTGGCCTTGATGGTCTGTGATAGTGATATGTTGAGATTGTGTAATGCCTTGCCTTTTTCAGACGTTACGAAGGCAGTAACAGGAGGACCCATGGACATTGCCTCCCTTGAACTTGCCTTCATGAACCTGTAATAAACCTGTATGAGACAATCTAACCACCACAAATGCCTAGAATCATAATTGCCTTTAGGAGTAGAGTATGGAAGCCTATTTATAATATTACAGTAGTGGCATGCATATTACTATAACTTCTACCTTTTAACTTTATAGTTTTTGACATAATTTTACAAATTTACATTTTTACTACATTACAAAATAAAATACATAAATAAGGCAAAATGTATAAAATTTTAGACTTCAGAGTTTATCCCTTTCTTGAGCTCCAACCCCTCATTGGACTTCATTTCCCGCGCTATCAACTAAAACATATGTAAAATAAGGTGAGTTCGAGCACTCAGTAAGCAAGTATGAATTCAAAACAATAATAACATACAACATTTATAAATAGATAACAATATCTTCTATTCCATTAGATACATCATGATAAAACTATTACTCTTTATCAATAATAGGAAAGATTTCTCCCAGAAATCTCTTAAAATATCATTCATATCCAATTTCTATGTCTTATTTAGAATTTATGTTCATTTCTATTTCATCTTACCTATAATTTCTCATCAGTTTACTTACCATAATTCAATACCTTGCTTGGGTGGTCATCAACCAAGTGGTCTTAACCACATTCTAAGTGGACACAGCCACACACAAATGGACTCAACTTTCTTACCCATTAGGTGTGATCCAGTACTTCCTTACAATCCCATTGAGAAGTGTTACGAGACTCCTGACTAATGCTTGTGGTGTCTCGCCTTCACTGAATATCAGGGATAGTAAGTTCTCCTTTCACACCTACTATATAATGAGAAGAGCCCCATATCCAATAGCCTAGCCTCTTCACTGTCAAGGTGGTAATATAAACAAGGCCCATTCGTGGGCTAAACAATCAACCAATCCTCCCATCGAATATTCATACCCAAGTTCACAAAATCAACACTTCAGTAGGCACAACACAACTACTCAACAAATGTTTGTCTATTTAATTTTCAACTTAATTATAAAATAATTCCTTAATAATCTAATGCTTTCTAAGGTATATCAATTTATTTAACTTAACCCAACAATTTACTTTAATCATATTGTCTCTATGTCATCCTTTAACTTAACCCAACAATTTACTTTTTGTATTTCCCTTAAGTTCCCTTCCAAACATATATATTCAATTTATATAAATATCATAAATACACTTAAACAAATAAAATAACTAATATGTAACACCAAAAATACAAAATATATTAGGTTGTCCATAACGTACTCGCATTGGCAATGCCACCCAGCTATCTCTTTGATGCTCCTTTAATGTGACCAGTGCCACCTCTCACTCGGAACTGGTTTCTTCAATTTTTAAGTTCACTTCAACCCCACTATTTTTATGTTATTGATTTCCATAATTCACATTTCATTTTATAATAAATTTTCATTTAATTGTATCGCATCTACATACATAAAACTCTTATCCTTCTCACTTATACATCAATTGGATTCTCCACCTTACTCTAAGCATGTTATAACTCATATAATCATATCAACTTGCATTAGAACACTATGTTATACTTATATTCTTTCCCTCAACTCAAGATTCTCATAATTTATATATTGTCTTAATCATTTCCAAGAATGCAAAAACATCATACTACATGATTATCAGATTTCGATCATATTCACATGAATTCCATAAACTTTCATTCAAACATCAATAATTATAGAAAATTAACCTGCTTACCTTGAAATCAATCTTTTACAACTTTTGTTTACTAAAGGCTTTGGGTCTACAAGGTGTGTTGCTTCATTTGAAGATCCAACATTAAAATCACATACCTCCTAATTATTTGAATGCAACAGCAACTAAGCAATTGAGTTTCAGCAATAAGTCTTAAATCCCTCAACCTATTGCTAACTAAAGTTTATTTTATAACTTACTAAAATTTTGATTAAGAGATGATTATGAAACCATTAAGAGAAGCTAATCATGTTATACATCTCTTAAGGGCGTTTCATCAAACATGTGGGAGGCGTTTCTCAAATTTCTTATTCCTAAGTAAGATTAACCTAAATTTCCTCTTCCAAACTACATATACACGTAATTTAACCTATTTGTTATCCCAATTAACATTCAACTCATCTAATTCATAATGAATTCTGCATTTTCTATAATTCCTAACTTTTCCCAAAACCCAACTTTACTCCAAAATTTAGAAGAAGTGAAAAATTTCTAACACAACGAGATTAATGCGAATAGAATTACTTACTCCTTTGTTTGCTCCAAGTGAACCTTCCAACTTCAAATTATTACTTGAAAACCCTCTTCTTCTTTCAACTCTCATGGTTGGAATGTGTTGAAATCTAGATTTGTTTGTTGTAGAAATGATATAAGTTACCTTGTCTTCAGTTTCCTAGTGATTTGGCATCGAAATTTGCAAGAATTGAAGCTTGTTCAGAATCTACAAAAGTTGGGAGGGTTAGAGCTAAAAACAGACATGAAATGGGGTTTGGGGAAGAGAATGACTTCTTTATAGATATTTTATTATGGTGCTCTGGTAGTGCATGCACTCCAATACTCATGCAGCCTATAAAAATGTTTTCTCTCATATTCTATCACTGCATTTCCTTTCAATTCATCATAATTCTCAACTCCTTATTCATGTCCATCAAAATTTTCTACTCACTTATCTCATAAGACAAAGTTTAATGTATACATATACATGCAACGCTCTACCCAATAAAAAAACAAAAATTTACACTTACCTGAAATGTTGGGCATCACATATGGTAATGAGTTAAGGTGTTTAGATCAAGTGGAATGCATGTTGTAAATGACCCTTAAAATGGACAGCTATATGATGAGTTTATGACAACTATAAGATGGGTTTATTTGAATTAAATTATTGAATGGATTGCTAGTATAATTAAAAAGGTTAAGGCCCTTGAAGTTTGATAAATTTTTATATGAAAGGATGGATTGTAATCCATCATTTGACAGGTTGAAAAAGAGACCAAGCTAAAATTTTTAAACCCTTAAAAAACAAGTTGGAAATGGTGCAATTAAATTATTTTTGATATTTACATGTTTACCTAATCAGGTAATAAGTGATGAGATATGAAAAATTGTGATTTAGACCCTAAATATCCGATGGTGTAGATGGGTGAATGTCACTTAGAAATGCATGCAATTGAGCTAGACCTTAGGTAGTTGTTTGAGAATGCCAAAAGTGATACATGAAATATTTGTAGGATTCATTGGACCTTGAATTAGAAGGAAGTGATCGAATTGAAGGTTGTGAATTCCTTTTCAAGTGAGGTAAGTAGGTTTTTCCCGAATTTGTGCATGATTGGACATGATCTCGTGCACTGGCATATAGGCACTGAATTTTATCGATACTTGGTTTCAATGCTGTGTAATTAAAATTTTGAAACCATTTTATGTTTGGATTTGACCACATGCATATTATATCATGATTTGAGATTTTATCATATTATGTTGTGATTGAGTTTTTAGCCATTTGACTTGAGTTGAGCATAGTATTGGCAAGCATGTGGTTGAGTTACATGGGTAGATATATGATATATGTTGTGTAGCTTAGTGTATAACTTGTGGCTTGTTTATTGCCTATGTAGCATGAATGGCCTGTGTGGCTGATTGGTTGCCCATGTGGCATATGGAGCCTGTGTGGCTAGATGTTGGCCTTGATAGTCTGTGATAGTGATATGTTAAGATTAGCCTGGCATGATACTTAAGTGATGCTGAATTGTAATTGTGAGTTTGATATACTTGAATTCCTCAGTAGATGTGGTTGATATTGGTGAACCTGTTGTGATCCCTGTTGAGCAATTAGGGTGAGGCACTCCTGGGACTTTGCATGGGTGGTGAATTCCCAACACTGTAGGAGGTGGACTTGGTAGGCTTCTAGCTAGGGATACAAGGATGGACCATCTGCACATCGAAGAGGGGGAGAGTGATTTCTTTATCTTTAGTAAGTCCTGATAATGATGTATTAATAAAGTATATGTCTTGATGAAGATATCATAATGATGTCATTGTACATGAGTCTTGGTTATGAGTATGACTCAATGGTAATGATGTATTGGAGAGTATGTCTAATTTGGGTGAGTTAGGTTCTAGAAACGAAGATATGTGTATTATGGGCATGGGTACATGTTGCATTATCATGACATTTAGCATACCATGGATTAACACGTTGCTTGGATTGAGTATATATATTTGAGAATGCTATTCCCTTTGACTATTTCCTTATAGTTTTCTACTTTGCCTACTTACTGAGTTTGCCCAAGCTCATGCTGTTTTATTGCCATTTTCAATTGATAGGCCAAATGATGGAGTCAAACTAGGGGTTGGCACTCATGACTGAGAGTAGGGGATAATCTCTATGATGTATGGATGTATTAGAGTTTGAACTTATATGTGGATATGACATCTAATGTGTATAAATTTATAGTTAGAAAGGTTTCAATTCTTAAGGTGTATTGGGTACGTATGATATAATTTTATTAGCATGTTATTATGTGGATTATACCTATATATTTTTCTTATAGGTCTAAATGTGCCTTCCAATTACAATGCGGCTTACCTTATGATTTTGGGTAATGTGGGTGGTTGCTGTGTTAATTGTGATAGTGATGTGATGTGAGAATGGAATATAGAATGTTGTATAGGTGCAAAAACCCTTATCTTTCAAGGGAGACTCTGTTGAACTTTTGATAGAACCCTTCTCCAAGATAAAAGATAGTCAACGTGCATAGGCCCCTAGGCAAGCTAGTATAAAGAATCAGTAGATCATAAGGAATGCCTATCCTTCTTCCAAAATTATATGCAATGGTAATCAAAAACTCAGCATGCTAATGATTAATAAGAGAGAAATATCCTAATTGCTTTCAACACATTGGCTCCAAATTGCTCTTAGAAGCAAATCCTATTAGTCATGATGTAAATCTCACAATAACTGACTCAACCGACTCAACTACTCAAATAGACTCAAACTCAAACAAAACACTCTAAACAAAACACAAAACCTAAACAAAATACACAAATACTCCCCCACACTTAAACTAAATAGCCCTTAATGTGAAAAATAGAATAATCAGAGGAGGCATCTGACTCATCATTATCAGTTGGTGGATGGATTGGATGAAAAACTAGAGGAGTGGGAATGACAACCGAGCCTGCATCCTTAAAAAAATTGTAGTTTTGAGACATAAACTAAATTGCCATAGCATGATCCATCAGGAAGTTAATTTGCATTATTGTCTGTTGTTGCTAGTGCTCATTAGAACCCCGCATGTCTGAAATCTGTTCTTGGAGACTAGCAAATGTGAGTGTACTGCTTTGGGAATGTCTTGAGCGTCTTTGCTGGGATGAACCTGGGGCAGTGGATGATGGCCCTAATCTCTATCTTGAACCACTAGTCCATTCCAATTGTTCCATAACTACATCATCAATGAGAGGAAGAGGTGGTTGGATTTCCTCTTATGGTTTGACACGATCACCCGCCATGAGGCACAGTTGACAAATTAGGGAAGGATGGTCAAGGCTACTTGTCAACCTTTCAGCCAGAAAAGAAGTAATGGAACACTCTATCACCCTCCCCACATCAATAGACAACCATGTCCTGATAGCAAAATTCAATAGAGCTCTTTCTTTGGTAACATCTGAAACATGTTTAGAAGGCATCAATTTAGTAGAAATGAAATAATGTCATACTCTTGGGAATGCTCTTAATTGACCTCAAGGAAAGCTAATTACTTTTTCATGTTGCATCTTCCATCTACTACCCATCCTAGCCAAACAAGCAATGACTGCATCAAAATTAGGGCCTTGCTCAAGCCATGCATTATATTCATCTGCTTCAATATCTTTCAACTTGAAATAGTGTTTGATAGAAGACCTATCAAATGAAACTAGCTTCCCTCTCACAACAATTCTCCTCTCATTAGGATCCACCACATTTTGCACTCTAGCATTGGTGTAGAATTCCCTGACCAAAGAAATCACAGCTGGCTTAGGTTGAGCCATAAATCTCTGCCATTGCCATTGGGTGATGTTGTTCTAAATGTCATAACAAGTTGTTTCAATGCCTCTCTTGCGTATCCCTTCATGATTTACAATGGTGGTAACGTATAATTGTTCTGCATTGTCATTGAAAAACATTGGCTAAAACTCCACCCTCCGTCTTTTAGATAATCCAGAAGGTGTAGGTCTTCATGTTGGCATACTGACAAACCGTGAAAACATAGAACATTTGAAGTTCAATATGATAAGTAACCAAAAGTTAGCAAATCCCAAATCACACCAAAGCACTTCATTGCAATACTAGAACCATATAGACAGTTAAGCACACTCAAGTAAGCTTCCTCATAATGCAACTTTCTCCTTAGGCATTATAACAAATATCTGGCAAGCATCTCATTCAACATGATTTCAATGCATCTTTCAAACATGACAACACTCTCATAAACAAATCATGAAGCATTAGGCATGAAAATTCAATCAATTTAGATGACAAGCATTCCATTAAACACTAGGGGTACAATTGGAAATTTACCCCACAAGCCATATTCATATATTCAAAACAAGCATATGCATATGCACAAAGAGTTCAAAATAAACCTTCATAGAGCATACTCCAAACACTTTCAAGATGTGGACAAATTCACTTCACAATCCCACAAACTTCACACCACTCTAACCATATATATATATATATATATATATATCCACACACATCATAGCACAATTTCCACCTTTAATCAACATAACATCATCTCAAATATTTCATCAAATACCAAACATGCAATTTGAAAAACCAATCTTGCCACCACAAAATTCCATCTTCTTTTCTTGAAAATCACAATAAAAGGTTAAGAAAGGATGAATAAGGTATCAAAGAATGGATTTCGCCATGAAAATCTACACGCCCATCTCTCAAGCAATTTATCAAACACTCCATGAGCAACATGAAAAACCCACCTTTTCATCATATAAACCCACCTTCTTGCTTTATAAATAACAAAATATGAGTACGAAGAATGCATTAAACTAAAAAGGAGTGGATTTGACCTTGGATTCTTCAAGCCTCAAGTCTCTTTGAGAACCTAACTTGGGAAGAAGACTTTTGGAAGAAGAGTTGGAGTAAAGATTTATGAATGAGAGAGATGAAAGAGGATTGATGTGTTTGGGAGAATGATGGAGTAAGATAGGTTTTGAAATTGAAGGGGAATGATGTAGGGAAGAAAGGGATGAAGCGTGGAGAACAAAAGGATGAAATAAGGGATTTTGGGTTTGGAGAGAGGAAGGGAGAGGGGCTAGGCATGAGTGGGAAAAAGCAGGGGTTAAGTGGCATTAGGCGCCGGCGGCGCCAGACTAGTGCCAATGGCAGTATTCACTGCCTGCTTTGGCTTCCCCTCTCTTCTGGCACCTTGTGATGATTTTTGGCTTTGAAACTTCTTGTGCTTTGCTTCCCTTCTTCCAGTGTAACGCCCCGCCCTCCTGGGGTCGTTACTCCACTTTACACCATAAATCCACATGATAATACCATGATTTTTCC
>JAYJMB010003655.1:0-13812 GCA_036873735.1 Pouteria campechiana
AATTGTGGATTCAAGAACCAAACAAACTGAGCCTGAATTATATGAATGAAGTCCAACAGTTTTTGAAGTTTGCCAAGCATAGCATGGAAGCTGATGGCACTATCTTTTGCTCATGTATGGCCTATGAGATCGAATGTTAAGGCTACTCGTAGAGGTAGAATGACACTTTTACATGAATAGAATGTCGGGCCACTATATAGTTTAGATCCATCACAGAGAATCTAGAGAGTAGATAGTGGACACGGAACCAACACAAGAGTGTGATAGAGAACCAACATTACAAGCGTTTGTGAGAGAACATGATGTCGCAGATATGTTGAGGGATATGCATGATGCATGGGAAGTAAAGAATGCTTCCGTTGATGGAGAAGGGACGAGGGCTTACTCAGTGCATGACCAATTGCTGCGTGAGGCACAATGTGAGCTATATCCTGAAAGTAAGAAATTCTCCTATTTGGGTTTCCTCGTGATGTTGATGAATTTGAAGGTTATAAATGGATGGAGTAATAAGTCTCTTAACATGCTATTAGAGTTGTTGAAAGATCTCTACCAGAAGGTGGGGTCTTATCAAGGTCATTTTATGGTGCAAACAAGATGTTGAAGGAACTTAGATTGGGATATACCTCAATCCATGCCTATGAGTATGATTGCATTCTATTCAAACATGGATATATCAACCACCAAAATTATTCAACCTATGGGGCTTCACATTGGAAAGACCCAGGGGAAAGCACTAAGAAGAAAATCCCATGCAAGGTCCTACACTATTTTTCTCTCATTCCTAGACTACAAAGATTGTTCTTGTCCAAGAAGATGACACCGGATATGGTATGATATAAGGAGAGGCGAGTTGACAAGGCAAGGGTAATGCGACACCCTACTGACTCCTTAGCATGGAAGGAGTTTGATAGATAGTATCCAACATTCACAACTGATCCACGGAATGTTAGACTAGGGTTGGCCAGTGGTGGCTTCAATCCCTTTAGTAAAATGGGAACAACTCACAGTATATGGCCGGTCATCTTAGTGCCATACAACCTCCCCCCGTATGAAATGTATGAAGGAGTAGTTTAGTATAATGACTCTATTAATTCCAAGTCCTAGGGCTATTGGTGCAGATATTGATGTTTACTTGCAACCACTAATTGATAAGTTATTAACACTATGGGATGAGGGGATCTAGACATATGATGCTTCATCTGGACAATAGTTTGTGATGAAGGTTGTAGTACTGTGGACCATCAACGACTTTCCTATGTACAGAAATTTATTGAGGTGGTCAACCCACGGTTATCTTGCATATTTGAGCTATAATAAAGTAACTAATTTAGAGAAATACACATCTAAAATATGCTTCATGGGACACCGCAAGTTTTTACCTCTTGGCCACTCATGGCAGAAGAACAAAAGAGATTTTAATGGTCAAACAAAACCCCAAAGTACACCAAGTGAATTATCTGATATGAAGCTTCTACAACAACTACAACGTCTACCACCTAGAGTACCAAAAAAGTACCCATCCATGCTGAGGAAGAGGAAATGGGGTAAGGAAGAGTTAAATTGGACTAAGAAGAGTATCTTCTGGGAACTTCCGTATTGGTCTAGTCTTCTCCTTTGTCATAATCTTGATATAATACATTTGTTAAAAAATGTTTATGATAATGTTTTGGGGACGTTGCTCAACATTGAAAAGAAATTGAACGATACTTATAATGCACATTGAGATTTGGAGAAGTTGGATATTAGAAAAGAATTGCACCTCAGTAAGGAAAATGAGCACTGCGTTAAACTTGTTGCATGTTATACATTACCCCCTGCTTCTCGAAAGCGCTTCTGTGAGTTCCTTAAGGATTTAAAGTATCCAGGCAGATATCCCATTAACTTATCTAGATGTGTGAATGTCTACAAAGCCATAGTACATGGCCTCAAGATTCACGATAGCTATATAATTTTGCAACATGTCCTTCCAGTAGAGATGCGAAGATTCTTGCAGAGTGACATCTATAATGCAATCTCTAAGCTCGGTAACTTCTTTAGGGAACTTTGCTCAAATACCTTAAGGAAAGTTGTTCTATTGCAGCTCTCCAACATCATCACAATTCTCTGCAAATTGGAGAGAATTTTTCCACTGACCTTCTTTGATGTCATGATCCACTTGTGTGTTCATCTTTCAAGAGAAGTTATACTTGAGGGACTCATGCAGTACAGATGGATGTTCCCAATTGAGAGGTACTTGCCCCATCACAATTAAACATCCTCTTATTCATATAGAAAAGCAAACTATTTACCCCCCATTCTCAGGTTCCGTGGTAGCCTTAAAGGGAATGTGCGTAAAAAAGCTTGTCTAAAAGGTTCCATTGTGGAGACTTATAAGGTTAAGGAATGCATTACATATCTATCAATGTATCTTGGAGATGTGGAAATCACATTTAATCGGGTCAAGCGCAATGTGGATTGCCATTATAAAGCTGAAAAAGGATCAGTATCAGTATTTGCATAGAGGGCACAACTATTTGGGCCTAAGAGGAGATGTCGACAAATGTCGCAACAAGATGCATGAAAGGTGCAGTGGTATATATTTAATAACTATGACCAAATACAAAAGTATATTAAGTGGCTTTACCTTCTCAAACATGGTCATTATAGATATGCAAACGTTCACTTCAGAACTAGATTGCTTTATTCACATGTATCTTCTGATCCTCCATGAAATGTAGTGAACATGAAGAGGAGCTTAAGAATATTGGCAAACCTAATATACAAAAAATACAAGAAGAGCAATTTTTAGATTGGTTTCAAAAGCGGGTATGCATAATGTTTCTATTCAAATTCTATTTTTTATTGCTGATTTGAGTGATCCTAATATATTGTAGTACATTTCATAGATAAATCAATTATATCACTAAAATTCAAATCTGGTAAGCAAGGAGATACAATCCTTAGGAAATGGTCCTCTAATGGAACAATCAATGACATACTAAGGATGTATAGTGGATAGAGTTAGATTTTGCACGATGGAGTGCAACAGGCATCATAGGACCCAAAATCATGGTATTTATGTGCTTGAAGATCCTTCCACCCTAGAAAATAATTTTTATGGTCGTTTGTAAGGTGTTATCGAGTTACCATATATACAAAGGTACAAAGTGGTGTTATTCAAATGTGAATGGTTTGACATGGGTAGAAAACTAGGAATCAAAGTAGAGCCTCATTGCACAAGTGATAATGTCAACAGGTTTTGGTATCATGATGAGCCATTCGTGCTTGCATCCCAAGTTAAGCAGCTACTTTACTTGAATGACACAAAGATGGGATTACAGTGGCAAGTAGTTCAACATTGCATCCATCGACACCTCTTGAATATTTTACAATGCGATATTAAGCATTTCAACCCAATTAGAGAGTATGCAAATCAGGATGAAGAGATTTTCATGAATGACCCCATTGGGGTTTCAAGTAAACATGAGATTACCCATCTAAATAAAGAGCCACACCTTGATGAACTTAATAAGACTATTGTCTATATCTCCACTTAGGATGGGATTATTAATCTCTAAAGGGATGTTACCAATGATTCAATCCCCTCTAATACAAAATCTGAAGACCTTGACTGAGATACTAACATATTATGCTTGTAATGAAGTGTGAGTCATCTACAACCTTATGTCTATTTAGTGAGATAAAAGACTTGAACTCTTATTGTGTATACTAATGTCACCTGCGCCGAAGTCAATATTCATGGGCACCCGCGAGTATCTAGGAAAAACACTTCTTCCTGGATACTCAAGGGCGATACCATGGGCACTTATGCATATCACCTACACTATGGTCGATATTCACCGGCGCCAGCAATAGATCTTGCAAGTATCCAAGAAGAACACTTCTTCCTAGATACTTGCAAGCGATACCATGGGCACCTGCGGATATCGACTTCGGCGGGGCAATATTGTGGGTGCCCACAATATCGACTGTGGGTGCCACCTGCCCATTGTATGAAAATACAAAATGTAGTTATGATTATATTTATCATTCTTATTATATAATATCTCTCTAAAATTCATGATAGTGACATTAACTACTGCATGTCAAGCTAAGTTGCATGAACGTTCTAACTATATTTATGTATATAGTAGCATAATTGTGTTTCATGCTAAATATCTATCTATTCAAGATTTCATAGTAGTTTCATTGTAACAAATGTCATTCCTTTATTTTTATGTAGGATATAATGGTACTTGGGCGCAGTAGAGGATGGAGTAATTTTTCAAGGCCTGCCCCCATCACAACTGATACGATCGATGACACACAAGAGTTCATGACTCCACTACATGCCCCACAACCCATATGTACTACAAGCACTCCTTTTAGACGACTGGGACATAGTGTTCCCTCTTCTAGTGTGAATCCCCTAAGACCAACATCATAGTTTTTAGTTGAAACACAAGAGTCAGCACACCCACAAGGCCCTTAGTTACAAATTTATGCCAATTTGTGCCTTATTGTCGGTGGATTGGAGACTCAAGACTTTCCTTCATCAGAGGGGACATGTACAAGCACAAATGCAAGCGGTATGTCATTAAATGAATAGTATTTCAATTATCACTTTTACACATATCTTTGTAAACACTTAATATATATGGTGACATTGAACTAATGATTCTCGTAGGAACTCAGAAAAGAGTACAGAGTCCATCCTAGAACACCTTCATAAATAAGATGAAGAAAAGATAGATTTTAATGCCTATTGAGATCGACTATGATATTGGCAAGCCAATAACTAAACAAGGTGGCATCCATTTACTAAGGACCATTCACTAAATTGTCAGGGCATTAGCACCCATAGTAGATAAGAAGAAATGGTCAAACATTACTGATTCAAAAAAATAGCCCATGATCATTAACTTGAAGGTAAAGAAGAGTACATTCTCTAGTTTACAACTCCCATAGAAATTATTGCTACCACCTAATTAGGTTGCCTCCTATATGTAGTCTTACTTTGAGATTAAGGACTTTGGGGAAGAATGGGTTCAATCGGTCATTGAGCAATACTTTAGGGAGGGCTACAAAAGAGTGAGAAAAATTTTCTATGATCACTACTGCAAAGTCCTAAGTCGAGGCGAAGATCTAGTTAGCCTCCCACCTAAAGGAGTGGAGATTCCTAACTGGACCTTCTTACTTAATTACTTCCAAACTCTAGAATTTCAAGCATATCACTACTATCTCCTATTCATTTTCATGTCACATAAGTTTTTAACACTTTGATATATAGTAGTGAACTATCTTTGCATAAATGTAGCATAAATCATTGGTTGCTAAGGATAACCGAAAGAAGGTGAAATTTACATACTATGTGAGGCCAAAGCTATTTATGGTTGTTCTGGTGGAATGGGTAGTAGTATTGCTCAACATAGTTGCTAACAATTATTTACAAGACATCATGTTTCATGCATATGACATATTTGGCTTTTGTGGAAATAGAGAAAGAAGATTTCGATGGCATAATTGATCAAATTAAACTATTTAGAGAGATCCTAACCAATAAGTTGGATGGAAAATTTATAGCTTTGGAGGTAGAGGATGCGTATGTGAGTACAACCAACTCTTCTTTGCTCTATTTATATTTTCTTTCTTTCTTGGCTATCCTATTTTATGACAAATGATGATTCTTAATTTATGTGCAGAAAAAAAATGGTGGACCTATCGGCTAATTTAGAGTCTATAGAGTCACCCATGATAAGAGATGATGTCTATGATAAGGTCATGGGGAAGGGCCATGGAAACATTAAGGGCTTAGGCTAGATACCAAAGCCGCTGAAGAGCCAGTTCTGTCCCGATTGGCCTTATAGGCCCTCAATAGTGCTCCAAGAAGAGTTAGCTTCTACTAAGGAAGATTTGAATACAACAATTGAGAAGTTAACTTCAACATCACAAGAGTTAAATTCTACTAAGGAAAATCTAAATACAACAATAGAAGTTAACTTCAACACTATAGGAGTTAAACTTTTATCAAGGAAGATTTGACTTGTACGAAGGACTGGTTGACCTCCATATGGAACAGTTAGCATCTCCTAACCTCTAGATTGATGCACAATCCAATGAGACAAGGGAGATTAGGTCATTATTAGAATCATTGATCAATCTATCGGAACCTGCATCATTGACCTCATCTCAATTGGGCTTTCCAAATATCTCAAGAGGTAAGTATACTCATTCATATTCAAATGACTCCCACATAATCTTTCCATTCTTATTTCTTACTTTTATGCATTAATCTTCTCCCTTTAATCTTGTGACAAGGTCTATCCAACAATGAGAAGGGTAAAAAAAAATGAGCACATTATGAAGATAATGCACCTGCACCTCAATAGAAAGAGGACACTATAACATGTTTAAATCTTTTTATGAGAGGCCTCAACATGTGAGTGACCCCCAAAATTTAGCCATATATGTGTTACATATATGGCAATATCATCAATTTTCTACTCACACAAAATAGATTTTTATGTTTTACATATGATGTGTCATTTGTGAGTTTGATGTTTATATATTGTCTTTATAGTTTTTATTAGGGTTGTCTAAAGACTGATTAAAATTTAATTGTAACTACGTAATTTTGTCTAAAATGCAGTGACCAATCTTATTACATTGATGTTGTTCATATATATGGTGTTAAATTTGTTTTTTTTATGCACCCAAAAAGCTACCTACATATGACCTATATGTAGCCAAAGGGGTGGGCAGTGTATAGCTAAATGAAACTAACAAAATAGCTAAATATAATCATATGTAGCTACCCAAAATGGCTGCATATAGTTATATGCAACTACCAAAAATGAGTGCATAAACTTATATGCAGCCAACAATGCAACTATCAAAAATGGTCATGCCAACAAAATGGCTACATATAACTATATAGTTATTGGTAGCCAGCCAAAACAATTGTATATAATTATGTGCAACTACCAAAAATGGCTACATATGCAGCTAACAACACCTTTTAACCATATGTAGCTAGTAGGAGATGGCTACATATAATTATAGGCAACCAACAGAAAATAGCTGCAAAAGACTTAATGCAACCAACAAAAAATGGATGCAGATGATTATGTGCAACCATTTTTTAGTCGGCTGCATATACTCTTTTGCAACCAACAAAATGGTTGCATTTGTCCATATACAACAAGGCATATGTAGCCAATGTACAACAAATTTTGTTAGTTCCAAAAAAATACATGCAGCAATTTTTTGACTTTATGCAATCAAAATATTGGCTGCATAAAACTAGTTTTTCTTGTAGTGTAATGACACAAGTGGATCCATTTGGCACAATTCTAACCCAAGTGACAAGAGATGATTTTGATAAGGATCAAACAAATTTGACCATCCTTAACTTGAGGGCTTAAGAAAATTCTTTTAAAATGGTTATGGTGCAAAAATTGTGTTGCATTGACTTATTAATGCTTATTTTTGCATTATGTGTAATTTTTTCACTATATTTAGATCCCTAGCTTGTGCTTGAAATGAATGTGCCCTAATGGGTTGGACGTAAGCCCATTGTTGGGCCCCTTTCTAGCATGATAGTTATCGATAAGAATTGACCAAACTCAACATAGCTTAGTAATGTAGAAAATAATAAAATATTGAAATATCAAAATTGGTGAATCAATATCAATAGCAGTTTATCTTAATGTGGCCCATGTATTATCTATTATATTGACCTAATATCTAAATATAGGTTATTTGCAAAATAAACTATTACACTTGGGGTGCTAAGTTTTTGGCAAAAATTTTCATACATGATTATGATGATGACTTGAGTGAAGAAATTATGTTAATAGGCATATGGATATCATTTGCATGTGTAGTTAAAAGAAGAATTGAGGTTCATAAGAGTAAAGGAGTTATGTAGCATAACTTTCTATTTAAATGATGGTATTCTTATGATTTTAATGTGGGTTTTCAATTTGCAAATGATAGTATTAAAAAGAAATTTAAGTATATGAGAAAATAAATAAGAAAAATGGAGAAACTTGAAAGAAAATTTGTCAGCAAAAATTGGGGTCGCGACTCACAAATCCAGAGCCATGGTGTTGGAATGAAATAGGGACATATAGTGGGGCAACAAAAATTATTGCCGCGGCGCCAAATCGTGGTTTATATGAAAGGTCCTATTTTTGGCCATTCGCTATTACATTTTTGCTTTGGTCTGTCCTATTTTTTTTTCCTTTTTCTCTAGCACCATTTAGCTTAATTTCTTACTATTTTAGCTAGGAAATCATCTTGCCTAGCTAGATACACATGTGATCTTTTGTTTAAACCCAACTCTCACCCATTTGAACTGTGAAAAAGGAAAGAAAATGGAAGAAATGTCAGATTTCCACCAAATGGAAGGAGCAACGTGGAGCTGGGAGCTTGGTCCTTCGTTTGGAAGGATAACTACACTTGAAAGAGGAGGTAAGTTCAATTTCCCAACTGAATCCCCAATTTTTAATTTTTAGGGTTTTGGGAATAATGAATTTTTGGGGATTAATTGATGAATATTGTTATAAATTTATGGGGAAATGGTTTAATATAATGATTATTATGATTTGTTATGAGAAATTAGGAATTATGCAAAGCTACGGTTTTGATGCATAGTGAAAATTGAGGATTTCCTGATTTTGTTGAACTAATCATGGGGTAAATGATTAACGACATGGGGTAAATGATTAACGACATGATTAGAATACTTTAGAACTTGTATGGAGTGATTTGGACTAGTATAATTGAGTTTTGGGCTATACCCTATATAGGGGTTAAAGAGGGTTTTGTGTTTGGGCTATGTGAACCACAAAATGATTAAATTAATCATTTAAATAGATTGTTATTGAAGTTAATTATATGCTAGTTATTTTTTATGATGATTACATATGATTGGAAATGAGATTCCTTAAGAATCTTTGTTGAGTATGTTGGCTTTTAACTGTATATTGATGAGTATGCAATTATGCACTTGAGAAGTATATTAGTTTAACCATAAATCACTCATTGTAAAAATTCATTGGTTTGGAAGGAATTAGTTCTAGCTATGTTTGAAATGATTGGAATTATTGCTCTATACAAGATGAACTGAGAAGGATGAAAAGGAATAGAGTTGGAAGAGTGTATAATGATTCACTCGAGGTACCCCTTGTTTTGCTTGAATGTATGATTGGTTGGGGATAATGAATATCTCATTGATTTGAATATGAGCTTGTGTGTTTTGGTTAGGGATAGTAGATATTCAATACTTGTTTAAGATTACTAGTTATTTAGTTGTGATTACATCGATGTTAGGGATAATGCATATCCCTTGGATTGAAATAATTAAGGTTTTGCTTGTGATATAGTTATGTGATTTTGAGGATAGAGTGTATCCTCTAATTTTGTTTAGAAATGAAGTTTGTATATTATACAATTATGGATAAGATTATGGATATGCAATGTTAAGAATTATTAAGTGGAATAGAAAGAATCATGTGTTATGTTTTAATGTTGGGAAAGATTATGTTTGTTTTAAATGTGATGATTATATAGGTTCTAAATGTTATATGTGATGACCAGAATCATAGATTATTTTGGATTTGAATTCTATTATCCGTGGATTATTTATTGTTTTATATTTGTGCTTACTTACTGAGTTACTCGGACTCATACCTTCTTGTTTAAATTTTTAATTGACAGGTTAGGCAAAGGATTTATAAGAAAGACGGAAAACCTTTGGATGGTATGTTTGAATGATGGGACTGGAATTCCTTTGTATGATTGTATATTAGTAATCTTCATACTAAATTTGTGTAATTGTAATTAAATGATTTGAACTAATATACTAAAGAAATGGATTGGCATGTCTTAGTAGATGACTTATATTATTGTGATAGCATGATATAGTTTCCCTATAGTGTATTGCCATCATGGAGTGATGCAGATATGGGTTGTGGGTAGGTGGGCTGTGTGAATGGATTACAATTTGATTTATAATTGTTGAAATTTTGATTCTTTTAATGATTTGGAATTATGAACATTGATAAATGAAAATTATGAGTTTGAATGATTATATATCAGGTTTTAAATATTGATAATATAGGGCACACTCCGCTAAAATTTTGGCAGATTATTCCCTTAATTTGGGAATTTGTAGGAAAAATATGAAAGGTATAGGCCTCAGGGTGAGGTATAATAGAATGGGACCTGGGCACCCCCATCCTAAAAGTGAGGAAATTGTAATGAAAATAAAAACAAATAACCAAGATCGCACCTCGGAAGGTGGGGCGAAACATAAACCCTCTAACTTTTTTAATTGCAAAATAAATCCTCTTATTTTAGTATTTGCAAATTAGACTCTATTAAGTTTTTACTCATTGCAAAAAAAAAAAAAAAAATTCACCTCATTGACAAACTCAAAAGCAATCAATAAACATTATTATGACTATTATTCTTCATAATTTTTATATATTCTAGAAAAAAAGTAAATAACTAAAATATATTGCTATATTCATGACCCAAGAATGTATAGATTGGCCAAAAGCCAAAAATTAAAAAGGATAAAATGTCTATTTAATGTGCTACTTGCTACTTCTTTATGCTTCTTCAATCCAACTTCTAATTTGGAAAAAAAATGTTAAAAGCATTAAAATGGTTTTCCAGTCCACTTCCACCAATTAGTAACCCAAGGCTCTAGACTTTTATTAAACGAGAGAGAGATCCACCAGGGCAAAATGACTATAGATGCAATATATGGAGGGGGAGTTAATGCTTTCTTTTCTATTTTGAAATAAAAATAACATAAAAAATAAGTAACAAAAGCCCTTATACTTTTGAACATTTCTTGGAAGCCCAAAACAAACAAAGTTAAGAATTGATAATATGAAATCAACCTCTAAGGTTCTTAACCTGTCTTTCATTTTCAAAAAATGGAAAAAGTAAAAGACAAAACAATTTATGATCCATGAAGCCCTTTTAAAAAAGCAAAGAGAAAAAGAGAAAACTCTTATTATAACAAAAATCTAATCCCAAAAGAAAAAAATAATTTCAATATTATATTTCATGCCTAGAATCTTCCATTTCACTCAAGAAGAGCAAATAGTCTTGGAAAATCTCAAGTTGAGGTACGTGCATTAGAGGCTTGGAGCCATTTCTCGTTAGGAAATATGATTCCTTGTAAAGATTTTATGGGGCATTTTGATATATAAAAGAAATGTTAATGATAGATAACATGGAATTTGTAGGCATCTCATTCGTGTTGACGGTAGGGTCACTTTTGAACAAAGAGAAAATTTATAGGGTCCAATTTGCAGATATTGGAATAATAATAATAGGGCTTATTTTTTAATTAGAAAAAGTTAGAAGATTTATTTTGCAAAAAATTCATCTAAATATAATACTCTTGCTCTCTTCGCTCCGCGTAGTTTTTTCGAACATAATTGTTGACATGTGACATATGTGGTCTCCAGTAGGATAGCTTGGTCGTAGTTTGTTCAATAAATGCAGGTCGCTAAGATCCCAGCTATCTATTTCCTATCATTTTAATTGGCTATAACTAGGCATTGAAGCTATCATCGCCTAATCACTGAGCTCTCTAGATATTTCCAGCACTAGAGTTGGAGTTTCTTTGGGCAAAAGCTTCCGTGTGTACTATAGGTGAACAAGTGGTAGATAGCTAACATCATTCACCCAGTGTCAACTATGTATCCTACAAAGCCATTGGATGCATTCTCCAACTTGCAAGCAAAGATTGAACAACTATGGGAGGCAACATAGGTGAATTTATAACCTTGAAAAATAACACTTTGTCTCCACAAATCATTTACATGAAGTTCATCTATAACTAAGTTTAAACAATGATACACAGAAGCAACAATGGGAGGTGTCAGGCTGACCAATTGCATGATTCCTACAATGACAGTGCTAAATATGCAACATGCAATATTTTAGCATGGTTGGACTAGCCTAATCCATGCAGAGGTTAAATTTCTTGCACTTCTCACTAAACTAGGCTTTATTGTTGTATTTTTGTAGGACATTGCATGGAACATTAGATACCGTATTAGTTATGTGGATGGCCTCCATAGTTAGCCTGCTACTGCGTTTAGGTGGATCTTGCATAGCAACTATAGTAGTGTTATGATGAATGAGCATGCAAAAGATGTATCAACCCTAAAAATGCCTACATGGACTCTAGTAGTTGGTCAATCAAGCCCATCTCTTCTATGGAAGTTTGGTGGGAAGAAATTTCATGAGCAACTAATTTTGGGATTGAATGATTGGTAATTTCTGAGGCACCCTACATAAGTTTGGATAGTCTTTTTTCTCATAAAAAATGATTCTTATTATTACTTTATGCAGGATTGCAATAGTTCATTCCACTGCACACTAATAGATATTCTCGTTCTTAGTCCAAACCAACCATAGCTCCTCCATGTTGCATGGGCTCTAAATAGCACATGACTAACTTAGGGTATACAATTTGATCTTACATTTTTTGCCCATTGAATCTCATGTCCACAATGTCTATGCTGATCTAGAAAGGTAGCTTATAAAGTTTGTTAGACATTTTTTGGTCTTTCCAAGCCGTGCAATGAGCATTTAACTAATTGGTTGCCTATTTTATGTCTATCTAGAAGAATAGTACTTACCTTTTAGTATGTTACAATTACAAGGGAGTCATTTCAAACACTAAAGGATTCTACTTTTTTGAGCCCTAAGGTATGTATTTATTTTATTAATTAATTTCCCCTAGGATGTACTTTAATAATTTATAATGGTTCAAGTTTCATTGATTGTGAATTTGGTAGTTGATGCATACCTATTACTCTTGAACTTTCAACAAAAGGAAAGCATTGCTGGCATTAAGTGCCATTACTTCTTAAGGAATGTTGGGGTGAGATGCTTTGAGGATTTAGGGTCCATTGCCTATGTTATAGGTCTATTTGTTTATGGTCCCTTGTCCATGAATAATCTACAATCCATCTCATTCCCTTTGTTCATTCACTGATAAAGAATGGCATTGGCTAGTTGTGTAGAGCACATGGAACTATTATTTACATTGAAGACAAATAAGTATTACATTTTAGATACTAATTGGGTACTCACATTGGCAAACCTCTAGTATTGAAAAAATGCACCAAGTTTAATTATGTATGGATGCTTGAAGTTTGGACAAATTTTTCATAATCATGCATGAGATTACTTAAGCATATAGATCATAGTTCATGATCTATAGTAGTTCCAAAATTCCTTGATCAATTTTGCTATTAACTACATCATTTTAGTGGTTGCCTAGATGGGCCCAATAGGCCTAATGGATTTTATGAGTTACACGTAAATCTTTGTGCCAATGCAGATTAAGGGCAGACATTGGCTCACATATGAGATTGACCTAAGACTTGGGGAGATACATTTTTTGGATTCTTATATGCAAGAATGTGAGGAGAGGCTTTGGTTTTTTGTGAGCAGAGTGGTGGGGATTTTCCTAGGTGAATTGATATGTAGTTGCTTTAAGGGTTGAGTTAAGTATAATTACTAATAAATACTATTTACTATAGTTGAGGTTGCTTTAGAAGTTAACTTTTTTCCATGGAGATGCTCGAGATAGATATCGGTTTGATATAGTGAAGGACATTAAGGACATTGACACTAATGGGGGTGATCGATATATAATGGATTTTGATAGTTATCTCAGTCGTGTAATCTTTATCTACTTCATTGTACTTGGATGAGTATTAATGGTGGTGCTGTCGTGGGCACCCAAATTTAGAACCTTGCTCCAATCTAATTTTCTGTAGTAGTGTGAGT
>JAYJMB010003656.1:0-13812 GCA_036873735.1 Pouteria campechiana
TGCTTCATTTAGAGTCCTACTTGCATAATGAATAACATGAGGTAACTTATCTACTCTCTGTCCTAAGATAGCACCAATAGCAAAGTCTAATGCATTACACATGAGTTCAAATGGAAGAGGCCAATCTAGAACTGCTAGAATAGGAGCTGATGTCAATTTTTCTTTCAAAGTATTGAAGGCAACAGGGCATTCCTCATCAAAACAGAAAGTTACATCCTTAGCCACTAGGTTACAAAGTGGTCCGGAAATTTTTGAGAAATCTTTAATAAACTGTCGATAAAAACCTGCATGACCAAGAAAGCTTCTAACTCCTTTGATTGAAATTGGTAGTGGAAATTTTGCAATCAATTCAATTTTTGCCTTGTCTATCTCAATGCCTTTAATTGAAATAATGTTCCCAAGTATAATTCCCTATCTTACTAAAATGTGACACTTCTCCCAACTTAGTGTCAAATTCATATCCATACATCTTTTAAGCACCAAACTCAAGTTATGAAGGCAGTCATCAAATGAGTCTCCAAAAATAGAAAATTCATTTATAAACACCTCAATAAACTTTTCAATCATGTCAAAAAAAATGGACATCATATACCTTTGAAAAGTAGCAGAGGCATTGCACAAACCAAACGACATCTTCCAGTATGTAAAAGTTATGAATGGGCAGGTAAAAGTGGTTTTTTCCTAATCCTCTAGGGCAATTGGAATTTGATTATAACCTAAAAAGTCATCCTAAAAATAGTAGTAAAGCATGAAATACCAACCTTTCAAGCATCTGATCAATAGGAAAGTAGTCTTTTCTTATGGCTGCATTGAGTTTCCTATAATTAATGCACATCTGCCATCCTGTAGTCATTTGCATTGGCACCAACTCATCATTGTCATTTTTTACAACAGAAATACTAGACTTCTTTAGCACCACATGCACTGGAATTACCCATTTGCTATTAGAGAATGGATAGATAATACATGCATCCAATAATTTGATCACCTCTTCTCTCACAGCTTCCTTCATATATGGGTTAAGTCTCCTTTGAGCTTCTCTAGAAGTTTTTACATTATCTTCCAGTAAAATTTTATGCACTAATTTTCCTTGATGTCTGCTAAGGTCCACCCTATAGCCCTTTTGTGCTCTTTCAACACATTCATTAGCTTAATTTCTTCATCAATAGATAAGTTAGAAGCAATAATCATTGGAAAAGTATTGTTTTCACCTAAAAATACATACTTTAAGTTTTGAGGTAATTGCAATTCCAATTTAGGTGATGTAAAAGATAGTTGTTTCACTTCAGGTCTCTATCTGACTTGAGTGTCGAATTGCCCGCGTCGAGACCACCCCCGGCGCCCTCTGACATTTTCTCTATCTTGCAGGATTCTAGGCGGGATCTTCTCGAGAGCCAGATCAGCATTCCATTTGGGGACAACCCAAGGCGGGATCTTCTCGAGAGCCAGATCAGCATTCCGTTTGGAGATAACCCAAACATGTGTAGTAGTATGATATTTTTCAAATTTAGCCTATTTATGAATTTCAAAGTAATAAGTTCTACACTTGTATACATGTTACATTCCAATCATTTCAAACATTGGCTACTTAAAAATTCTTGAGGTTGTAACTTCAGACTTCTGAAATTTGAGAATTTTCTTAGTTACTTTAAATAATTCACCATTTACAATATGTTTTAGTAGTAATTCTCCTTTTAAAATTGGTAAACGATAGTGAGAATCAGCCAGGGAAATGAAATCACTCTTAATATGTTTGTAAAATAATACATTTTTTCTAAATTTTGTTAGTTTTAGAAATCTGATTTTTTTTGCCCAACTTCAAAATTTTGAAAAGAGTTTTTAGACTTCTAATGAATGACTATTCTCATCAAAAGGCTATTTCAAAAGTCTGAATATAAAACTTTAAACCTCAGAAATGCATAGTATGATATTTCATAAATTTAGGCTATTTATGAATTTTGAAGTAATAACTTCAGCACTATATACATGTTCCATTCCAATCATTTCAAACGCTTCTGACATTAAAACTCTTGTGGACATAACTTTAGACTTCTAAAATTCAAGAATTTGTTAGGTTACATAATTTGATTCCCCATTTACAATATGTAAAAGTATAATTTTTTTCTTTTAAAACTAGGAAAAGGCTAAAAGAATCATCTAAAGGAATGAAATACACTCTTAATATATTTGTAAAATAATACATTTTTTAATAATGTTAGTAGTTTCAGAAATATGATTTTTTTTTGTCCAACTTAGGAACTTTGAATTACATTCGTAAAAGAATCTATTTTTTCTGAATCTGTAAATTTCAGCAATCAGAAACGCATAGTATGATATTTTACAAATTTAGCCTATTCTTGCATTTTGAAGTAATAACTTTAGTAGTTGTGTATACGCATTACATTCTAATCATTTTAATCATTGCCTACTTCAAAATTCTTGAGGTCATAACTTCAGAATTTTGAAATTTGAGAATTTTGTAGCTTACATACTTTAATTCACAACTTACAATATGTTTGGGTACACTTTTTTTCTTTTAAAACCAGGAAAGGGCCAAGAGAATCATCTAGAAGAATGAAATGCACTTTGAATACATTTATAAATAATATATCTTTTTTGAATCTTCAAAGTTTCAGAAATTTGATTTTTTTTTTTGCCAATTTCAAAACTTTTAAAATAGTTTTCACACTTCCGAAGACGGATAATTCTCAGCAAAAGACTATTTTGAAATTTTGAACATAAAACTTTTGACCTTTGAAATGTGCAGGATGCAATTTTTCCAAATTTAGCTTTTTAAGAATTCTGAAGCAATAACTTCAGCACTATAAAACACATTACATTCAAATCAAATCAAACATTTACTACTTCAGAAATTTGAGGTCATAACTTAAGACTGCTAAAATTCAAGATTTTCTTAGCTTACCTACAATAATTCACCATTTACAGTATGTTTCAGTAGTAATTCCTTCTTTTAAAACTAGTAAAAAACCATGAGAATTAGCAAGGGAAATGAAATGAACTCTTAATACGTTTGTTAAATAATACCTTTTTTCTAAATTCTAGTAGTTTTAGAAATCTGATTTTTTTTGGCTAACTTAAGAACTTTGAAAACAGTGTTCAGACTTCTAAAGAATGACTATTCTAAGCAAAAGGCTATTTCAGATATCTGAACGTAAAACTTTGCACCTCAGAAACATGCATAGTAAGAAATTTCCCAAATTTAGCCTATTTATGAATGTTGAAATAATAACTTTAGCACTCGTATATGCATTACAATCCAATCATTTCAAACTTTTTCTACATAAAAACACTTGAGGTCTAACTTCAAACTTCTAAAATTCAAGAATTTGTTAGCTTACATAATTTAATTCAACATTTATAATATGTTTGGATATAATTTCTTTTCTTTTAAAACTAGTAAAAGGCTAAGAGAATAATCTTGAGGAATGAAATGCACTCTGAATACATTTGTAAAACAATACATTTTTTTTAATACTGGTAGTTTTAGAAATTTGACTTTTTTTTGGCCAACTTCATAACTTTGCATTACATTTGTAAAATAATCCATTTTTTTGAATCGTCAAAATTTCAGCTATTAGAAACGTGTAGAATGATATTTTGCAAATTTAGCCTATTTATGAATTTCAAAGTAATAACTTCAGCAGACATATACACATTACATTCCAATCATTTCAAACATTGCCTACTTAAAAATTCTTGAGGTTGTAACATCAGACTACTGAAATTTGAAATCCTATCATTTTTTTTTTAATACTGAAAGTTTTAGAAATTTAATTTTTTTTGGTTAACTTAAGAATTTGAATTACTTTAGTAAAATAATATATTTTTCTGAATCCTCAAATTTTAGCAATCTGATTATTTTTTTACCAACTTCAGTACTTCTAAAATAGTTTTCAAATTTGTGAAGAATGATTATTCTCGGCAAAAGGCTATTTCAGAAGTCTAAAGATAAACATAACACCTTAGAAACATATAGAATGATATTTTACAAATTTAGCCTATTTATGAATTTTAAAGTAATAACTTCAGCACACGTATATGCGTTACTTCTAATCATTCCAAACATTGCCTCCTTAAAAATTCTTGAGGTCTAACTTCAGACTTCTGAAATTTGAGAATTTCATAGCTTACATACTTTAATTCACCACTTACAATATGTTTGGGTATAATTTTTTTCTTTTAAAACTAAGAAAAGGTCAAGAGAATCATCTAGAGGAATAAAATGGACTCTAAATACATTTGGAAAATAATACTTTTTTTAATATTGGTAGTTTTAGAAATCTGATTTTTTTGGATAGCTTAAGAACTTTGAATTACTTTTGTAAAATAATATAAATTTTCTAAATCCTTAAATTTCCACAATTTAATTATTTTTTCCTAACTTCATAACTTCTAACATGGTTTTCTAATTTGTGAAGAATGATTATTCTCATCAAAAGGCTATTTCATAAGTCTAAAAATGAAACATTACACTTCGGAAACATGTAGAATGATATTTTACAAATTAAGCCTATTTATGAGTTTTGAAATAGTAACTTTAGCACATGCGCTATATTTCAATCATTTCAAACTTTGTCTACTTAAAAATTCTTGAGGTCGTAACTTCAGATTTCTGAAATTTGAGTATTTCTTAGCTTACATACTTTAATTCACCACTTACAATATGTTAGGGTACAATTCTTTTCTTTTAAAACCAAAAAAAGGACAAGAGAATCATCTAGAGGAATGAAATGAAATCTGAATACATTTGTAAAATAATACCTTTTTTTGAATATTGGTAGTTTTAGAAATCTAAATTTTTTTTGGCCAACTTAAGAAAATTTGAATTATGTTTGTAAAATAATACATTTTTTCTGAATCTTCAAATTTCAACAACCTAATTATTTTTTACCAACTTCAGAACTTTTAAAATGGTTTTCAAATTTGTGAAGAATTATTATTCTCGGCAAAAGGCTATTTCAGAAGTCTAAAGATAAAACATTACACCTTAGATACATATAAAATGATATTTTAAAAATTTAGCATATTTACGAATTTTGAAGTAATAACTTCAACACTCATATACGCATTACATTCCAATCATTTCAAACATTTCCTACATCAAAACTCTTGAGGTCCAAACTTTAGGCTTCTAAAATTCATTAATTTGTTTGCTTACATAATTTAAATCACTATTTTCAACATGTTTTGGTAGAAATTTTTTCGTTTAAAACTAGGAAAAGGCCAAGAGAATGATCTATAAGAATGAAATGCACTCTGAATACTTTTGTAAAACAATACATTTTTTTGAATACTAGTAGTTTCAGAAATCTGAATTTTTTTCGGCCAACTTAAGAACTTTAAATTACATTTGTAAAAAAACCATTTTTTCTGAATCCTTAAATTTCAACAATCAAAAATGCATAGAATGATATTTAAAAAATTTAGCCTGTTTATCAATCTCGAAGTAATAACTTTAGTACTTTTAAATGTGTTACATTCCAATCATTTCAAACCTTGCCTACTTCAAAATTCTTGAGGTCGTAACTTTAGACTTCTAAAATTTTAAAATTTCTTTGCTTACATACTTTAATTCACAACTGACAATATGTTTGGGTACAATTTCTTTCTTTTAAAACCAGGAAAAGGCCAATAGAATCATCTAGAAGAATGAAATGCACTTTGAATACATTTGTAAAATAATACATTTTTTCTGAATTCTCAAAGTTTTAGAAATTTAATTTTTTTTTCCAACTTCAGAACTTTTAAAACAGTTTCATTCTTCTGAAGAAGGATATTCTTAGTAAAAGACTATTTCAAAAATTCAAACATAAAACTTTTGATATTTGAAATGCACTAGATGCAAATTTTCCAAATATAGCCTATTTAAGAATTTTGAAGTAATAACTTCAGTACTCTGAAACACGTTACATGCCAATCATTTCAAACATTTCCTACTTCAGAAATTTGAGGTCATAACTTAAGACTTTTGAAATTCAATTGATTCGTCGCTTACCTACAATAATTCAACATTTACAATATGTTTCAATAGTAATTCTTGCTTTTAAAACAAGGAAAAGACCGTGGGAATCAGCTAGGGAAATGAAATGCACTCACAAAATGTTTGTAAAATAATATATTTTTTCTGAATTCTAGTATTTTTGAAAACAATTTTTAGACTTTTGAAGAATGACTATTTTCAGTAAAAGGCTAGTTTAGATGGCTGAAAATAAAATTTTACTCCTCATAATCATGCGTAGTAGATATTTCCCAAAAATAACCTATTTATGAATTTCAAAGTAATAATTTCAGCCCTTATATACACATTACATTCCTATCATATCTAACATTTTCTACATAAAAACTCTTAAGGTTGTAACTTCAAACTTCTGAAATTCGAGAATTTGTTAGCTTACATAATTTAATTCACCATTTACAATAGGTATGGGTAAATTGTTTTTCTTTAAAACCAAGAAAAGGCCAAGAGAATCATCTAGAGTAATGAAATAAACTATGAAAATATTTGTACAATAATACTTTTTTTTTAATACTAGTAGTTTCAAAGATTAGATTTTTTTTTTGCCAACTTAAGAACTTTGAATTACTTTTGTCAAAGAATACATTTTTTCTGAATCCCTCAAATTTCAGCAATTGGATTATTTTTTTCCAACTTCAGAACTTTTAAAATGGTTTCCAAATTTTTGAAGAATGATTATTCTCAGCAAAAGGCTATTTTAGAAGTCTTAACATAAAACATTACAACTTAGAAGCATGTAGAATGATATTTTACAAATTTATCATATTTATGAATTTTGAAGTAATAACTTCAACAGACATATACGTGTTACATTCCAATTATTTCAAACATTGTCTACTTCAAAATTCTTTAGGTTGTAACTTCGGACTTCAGAAATTTGAGAATTATTAGCTAACTTACTTTAATTCACCACTTACAATATGTTTGAGTACAATTTCTTTTTTTTAAAATGAGGAAAAGGCCAAGAGAATCACCTAGAAGAATAAAATCCACTCTATGTTTTTAAAATAATACATTTTTTCTAAATCCTCAAAGTTTCAAAATTTTGATTTTATTTTGCAAACTTTAGAACTTTTAAAATGGTTTCATACTTCTGAAGAAGGATTATTCTTTGTAAATGACTATTTCAAAAATCTGAACATAAAACTTTTGACCTTTGAAACAGCTAGATGCAATTTTTTCAAATTTATCCTATTTAAGAATTTTGAAGTAATAACTTCAGCACTCTGAAATGAGTTACATGTCAATCATTTCAAACATTTTTTGCTTTAGAAATTTGATGTCCTAACTTAAGACTTTTAAAATTCAAGTGATTCTTTGCTTACCTACAATAATTCCCCATTTACAATATGTTTCAATAGTAATTCTTGCTTTTAAAATAAGGAAAAAACCATGGGAATCAGCAAGGGAAATGAAATGCACTCGCAATACCTTTGTAAAATAATATATTTTTTCTTAATTCTAGTAGTTTTAGAAATCTAATTTCTTTTGGCCAACTTAAAAATTTTGAAAATAGCTTTTAGACTTTTGAAGAATGACGATTCTTAGCAAAAGGCTAGTTCAGAAGGCAGAACCTAAAATTTTACTCCTCAGAAATGCATGTAGCCTGATATTTCTCAAATATAGGCTATTTTTGAATTTTGAAATGATAACTTCAATACAAGTATTGACATTAAATTCCTATCATTTCTAACATTTTCTACATAAAAACTCTTGATGTCATAACTTCAAACTTCTGAAATTCGAGAATTTGTTAGCTTACATAATTTAATTCACCATTTACAATATGTGTGGGTAAAATTTTTTTCTTTAAAACCAAGAAAAGGCCAAGAGAATCATCTAGAGGAATGAAATCGACTCTGGAAATATTTGTACAACAATACATTTTTTTTGAATAGTGGTAGTTTTAGAAATTTGAATTATTTTTGGCCAACTTAAGAACTTTGAATTACTTTTGTAAAAGAATACATTTTTCTGAATCCTCAATTTCAGCAATCTGATTATTTTTTTCCAACTTCAGAACTTTTAAAATGGTTTTCAAATTTGTGAAGAATGATTATTCTTGGCAAAAGGCTATTTTAGAAGTCTTAACATAAAACATTGCACCTCAGAAGAATGTAGAATGATATTTTACAAATTTATCATATTTATGAATTTTGAAGTAATAACTTCAACACATGTATATGCATTATATTCCAATATTTCAAACATTGTCTATGTCAAAATTCTTTAGGTCGTAACTTCGGACTTTTGAAATTTGAGAATTATTAGCTAACTTACTTTAATTCACCACTTACAATATATTTGGGTACAATTTCTTTCTTTAAAAATGAGGAAAAGGCCAAGAGAATCACCTAGAAGAATGAAATCCACTCTGAATACGTTTGTAAAATAATACAGTTTTTCTGAATCCTCAAAGTTTCAATATTTTGATTTTTTTTTGCAAACTTTAGAACTTTTAAAATGGTTTCATACTTTTCAAGAAGGATAATTCTCCATAAATGACTATTTCAAAAATCTGAGCATAAAACTTTTGACCTTTGAAATAGCTATATGCATTTTTTTCAAATTTATCCTATTTAAGAATTTTAAAGTAATAACTTCAGCACTCTGAAACGCGTTACATGCCAATCATTTCAAACATTTCCTGCTTTAGAAATTTGATGTCCTAACTTAAGACTTTTGAAATTCAAGTGATTCTTTGCTTACTTACAATAATTCCCCATTTACGATATGTTTCAATAGTAATTCTTGCTTTTAAAATAAGGGAAAAACCGTGGGAATCAGCAAGGGAAATGAAATGCACTTGCAATACTTTTGTAAAATAATGTATTTTTTCTTAATTCTAGTAGTTTTAGAAATCTAATTTCCTTTGGCCAACTTAAAAATTTTGAAAATAGTTTTTAGACTTTTGAAGAATGACGATTCTTAGCAAAAGGCTAGTTTAGAAGGCAGAACCTAAAATTTTACTCCTCGGAAATGCGCGTAGCATGATATTTCTCAAATATAGCCTACTTCACCACTTATAATATGTTTGGGTACAATTTCTTACTTTTAAAATGAGGAAAAGGCCAAGAGAGTAATCTAGAAGAATGAAAGGCACTCTGAATATATTTTTAAAAATAATACATTTTTTTCTAAATTCTCAATGTTTCAAAATTTTAATTTTTTTTGCCAACTTTAGAACTTTTAAAATGGTTTCATAGTTTTGAAGAAGGACAAATCTCAGCAAAAGATAATTTCAGAAGTTTGAACATAAATCTTTTGACCTTTATAACGCGCAGGATGCAATTTTTCCAAATTTAGGCTATTTAAGAATCTAAAGTAATAACTTTAGCAATCTGAAATGCATTACATTCCAAACATTTCCTACTTCAGAATTTGAGCTAGTAACGTATAAAGACTTCTGAAGTTTAAGATTTTCTTAGCTTAACTACAAGAATTCATTATTTAAAATATGTGTCAATTGTAATTATTGCTTTCAAAACCTGGAAAAGACCATGAGAATCAACTAGGGAAATGAAATGTACTCTCAATACGTTTGTAAAATAATACATTCTTTCTAAATTTGGTTGTTTTAGAAATCTTTCTTTTTTTCCAATTTAAGAATTATGAAAATTGTTTGTGGACTTCTAAAGAACAACTATTCTAAGCAAAAGGCGATTTCAGAAGTCTAAACATAAAACTTTATACCATAGAAATGTGTAGTATGATATTTCCCAAATTTAGCCTATTTATGAATTTTTAAGTAATAACTTCAGCACTCATATATGCGTTACATTCCAAACATGTCAAACATTTCCTACATCAAAACTCTTGAGGTCGTAACTTTAGACTTTTGAAATTAGAGAATTTGTTAGGTTACATAATTTAATTCACCATTTACAATATCTGTGGGTATAATTCTCTTCTCTTAAACAAAGAAAAGGCCAAGAGAATCATCTAAAGGAATGAAATGGACTCTGAAGACATTTATAAAATAATATATTTGCTTTGAATACTGGTTATTTTAGAAATTGGAATTTTTTTTCTCCAGCTTAAGAACTTTGAATTACTTTTATAAAATAATAAATTTTTTCTGAATCCACAAATTTCAGTAATCTAATTATTTTTTACTATCTTTAGAACATTTAAAATGGTTTTGAAATTTGTGAAGAATGATTATTCTTAGCAAAAGGCTATTTCAGAAGTCTAAAGATAAAAAACATTACACCTTAGAAACATGTAGAATGATATTTAACAAATTTAGCCTATTCATGAATTTTGAAGTAATAACTTCAGCACACATAAACACATTACATTCCAATCATTTCAAACATTACCTACTTCAAAATTCTTGAGGTCGTAACTTCAAACTTCTGAAATTTGAGAATTCCTAGCTAACTTACTTTAATTCACCCTTTACAATATGTTTGGGTACAATTTCTTTCTTTTAAAACAAGTAAAAGGCCAAGAGAATCATCTAGAATAATGAAATGCACTCTAAATACATTTGTAAAATAATACATCTATTTTGAATTCTCAAAGATTTATAAATTTGATTTTGTATGCCAACTTCAGAACTTTTAAAATGGTTTTTATACTTTTGAAGAAAGGACAATTCTCAATAAAACTATTTCAGAAGTCTGAACATATCACTTTTGACCTTTGAAACATGTAGTATGCAATTTTTCCAAATTTTGCCTAATTAAGAATTCTGAAATAATAACTGTAGCACTCTAAAATGTGTTACATTCCAATCATTTCAAACATTTCCTACTTTAGAAATTTGAGGTCATAACTTAAGACTTCTGAAATTCAAGATTTTCTTAGCTTACCTACAATAATTCACTATTTAAAATATGTTTCATTAGTAATTCTTGCTTTTAAAACCTGGAAAAGGCCATGGGAATTAGCCAGGGCAATAAAATGCACTCTCAATACATTTGTAAAATAATACATTTTTTCTGAATTCAAGTAGATGTCTGATGTTTTTTGGCTAACTTAGGAATTTTGAATACAATTATTAGACTTCTGAAGAACACTATTCTCAGCAAAAGAATATTTCAGAAGTCTAAACATAAAACTTTACAACTCAGAAATGCGCATAATATGATATTTTCCAAATTTAGCCTGTTTATGAATTTTGAAGTAATGACTTCAACACTCGTATACGCATTACATTCCAATCATTTCAAACATTTCCTACATCAAAACTATTGAGGTTGTAACTGCAGACTTTCAAAATTTGAGAATTTGTTAGCTTACATTATTTAATTCACCATTTACAATATGTGCGGGTACAATTTTGTTTCTTTTAAAACCAGGAAAAGGCCAAGAGAATCATCTAGAGGAATGAAATGTACTCAAAATACATTTATAAAATAAAATAATATATATATATATTTAAAACTAGTAGTTTCAAAAATCTGATTTTTTTTGCCAACTTAAGAACTTTGAATTACTTTTGTAAAATATTACATTTTTTAATCCTCAAATTTTAGTAATCTGATTATTTTTTCGAACTTCATAACTTTTAAAATGGTTTTCAATTTTGTGAAGAATGATTATTCTCGTAAAAAGGCTACTTCAGAAGTCTGAACATGAAACATGACAATTCAGAAACATGTAGAATGATATTTTACAAATTTAGCCTATTTATGAATTTTAAAGTAATAACTTTAGCACATGTATATGCGTTATATTCTAATCATTTCAAATATTTCCGACATCAAAATTATTAAGGTTGTAACTTTAGACGTCTGAAATTTGAGATTTTCCTAGCATACATACTTTAATTCACAACTTACAATATGTTTGGATATAATTTCTTTCTTTTAAAAATAGGAAAAGACCAAGAGAATCAATGAGAAGAATTAAAAGCACTCTGAATACGTTTGTAAAATAATACATTTTTCTTAAATTCAGAAAGTCTTAGAAATTTGAATTTTTTTTGGCCAACTTAAGAACTTTGAATTACTTTGGTAAAATAATACATTTTTCTGAATACTCAAATTTTAGCAATCTGATTATTTTTTACCAACTTCAAAACTTCTAAAATAGTTTTCAAATTTGTGAAGAATGATTATTCTCGGCAAAAGGCTATTTCCGAAGTCTAAAGATAAAACATAATAACTCAAAAACATATAGAATGATATTTTACAAATTTAGCCTATTTTTGAATTTTAAAGTAATAACTTCAGCACACATACGCGTTACATTCTAATCATTTCAAACATCGTCTCCTTAAAAATTTCTTAAGGTCATAACTTTAGACTTCTGAAAATTTGAGAATTTCAAAGCTTACATACTTTAATTCACCATTTACAATATATTTGGGTACAATTCTTTTCTTTTAAAACCAAGAAAAGGCCAAGACAATCATCTAAAGGAATGAAATGGACTCTGAGTATAATTGTAAAATAATACTTTTTTTGAATACCGGTAGTTCAGAAATCTAATTTTTTTTGGCCAACTTAAGAACTTTGAATTACTTTTGTAAAATAATACAAATTTTCTGAATCCTTAAATATCCACAATTTAATTATTTTTTACTAACTTCATAACTTCTAAATTGTTTTCTAATTTGTGAAGAATGATTATTCTCATCAAAAGGCTATTTTAGAAGTCTGAAAATGAAACATTACACCTCGGAAACATGTAGAATGATATTTTACAAATTAAGCCTATTTATGAATTTTGAAGTAATAACTTTAGCACACATATATGCACTATATTTCAATCATTTCTACTTAAAAATTCTGGAGGCTGTAACTTCAGATTTCTGAAATTTGAGTATTTCTTAGCTTATATACTTTAATTCACCACTTACAATATGTTTGGGTACAATTCTTTTCTTTTAAAACCAGGAAAAGGCCAAGAGAATCATCTAGAGGAATGAAATGGACTCTGAATACATTTGTAAAATAATGCATTTTTTTTAATACTGATAGTTTTATAAATCTAAATTTTTTTAGCCAACTTAAGAACTTTGAATTACATTTGTAAAATAATACATTTTTTCTAAATCTTCAAATTTCAACAACCTGATTATTTTTTACCAACTTCAGAACTTTTAAAATGGTTTTCAAATTTGTGAAGAATTATTATTCTCAGCAAAAGGTTATTTCAGAAATCTAAAGATAAAACATTACAACTCAAAAACATTTAAAATGATATTTTAAAATTTTAGCATATTTATGAATTTTGAATTAATAACTCCAACACTCATATACGCATTACATTCTAATCATTTCAAACATTTCCTACATCAAAACTCTTGAGGTCCAAACTTTAGGTTTCTAAAATTCAATAATTTGTTTGCTTGCATAATTTAAATCACTATTTATAATATGTTTTTGTACACATTTTTTTGTTTAAAACTAGGAAAAGGCCAAGAGAATGATCTAGAAGAATGAAATGGACTCTGAATACTTTTGTAAAACAATACATTTTTTTGAATATTGGTAGTTTTAGATATCTGAATTTTATTTGGCCAACTTAAGAACTTTAAATTACGTTAGTAAAAAAACCATTTTTTCTAAATGCTCACATTTTAGCAATAAGAAACTCATAGAATGATATTTAACAAATTTAGCCTATTTATCAATCTCGAAGTAATAACTTCAGCTCTTTTCTATGTGTTAAATTCCAATCATTTCAAACCTTGCCTACTTCAAAATTCTTGAGGCCGTAACTTCAGACTTTTAAAATTTTAGAATTTCATAGCTTACATACTTTAATTCACCACTTACAATATGTTTGGGTACAATTTCTTTCTTTTAAAATGTAGAAAA
>JAYJMB010003657.1:0-12375 GCA_036873735.1 Pouteria campechiana
TATATATATACACACACACACACACTTTTAAATGGAGAAAATTTTGTGGCTTATTTCATTTTTAATAAAGATGATTGTTTTTAAATTTCAGGGTTTATCCCAGATTTGGAAAAAGGAGGGTGAAAAGTAGAGCAAAGAATACAATCTATTAAAGAGAAGTAAAATAAAGGAAATAATGTGATAAAATGAGGATAGTAATTAAAACTAAAGTTAATAAATATAAAATATACAGACATTTTAATAAAATGACGAGAAACAATAATGAAATATATAATGATAATGAAAAAGTAAGATCGTTGACATGAAAAGACATACAATCGACTACATAGTATAGTTAACTATATCATGCCTAGAGTAAGATCGACTACATCCTGCAAAAAGTCGAGTAGAATCAACCATGCTGCATGCATGAGGACGAAATTCATTTTTAAATTTTCAAGGTATGGTGTGACTTCCTATCCATCAAGATCACGCTAAAGACAACCTAAAGCCACCCTTTAATGGCCATAATTATACTAAAATGATTAATAAAGGTTAATAAAAAATTAACTGTCCAAGGAGGCTCATTTGGTTAGATTTCTAATTTTTGGGATTCATTTCGATGATTTCCGGTCATCAAGATCAAGTTAAGCATAATCTAGAAATACTCTTTAATGACTCTAAAAATTTTCATCAAACTTTATAACCGACCGTAGTATGCTCATTTAATTAGATATTCAATTTTTGGGATCCATATACATGATCTCACTCCAAATTAATCAAGATCAGGTTAAGCATGGTTAAAAAACACCATTTAATAGCCCTAATCATTCTAAGACAGTCATAGTTTCTGGCCAAAGTTTGATCATTAAAAAATACTCATCCAATAAGGTACCTTTACATGGCCATCATGATACAAAATCTTGTCTATGCTGAAAGTTTGTGAGAAACTCGGTGGCCGTTTTCCGTAAGTAAGAGCAAATATGCAAAATAAATAAATTGCCATCAGATAAAATTACAAAATATATAAAAAAAAGTAAAGGTAGCGGTAAATGCAAATGGCCTTAAATTAAATTGAACGTGCATGTTATTTTCGGGATACAAACAAACTATTTGCATGAAAATTTTCGTGGGAATATTACCTTTAAAATCCTAACCCTACCCACTTTCCCTTCCGCTTCACTATTTGTTTCTGTATTGAGTGCCGGCGTATGTAGTACGATTTGTGGAGTATCAGGGTGGGTCTGTTCAGTACCCTGGGATCACTTACTGTCAGATTATCAAAACGTGTGTCCACTCTCCACTCTCTCTCTCCCCGTCTCTCTCTCTCTCTCTCTCTCTCTCTCTCTCTCTCTCTCTCTCTCTCCTGAGTCCACGACGCGACTGTCCAACTATTTCCCCAGTTAGAAGAAAGAAGGTGGACAGGTACATCTCTCTCTGTCTCTCTCTCAAGACGGAAATTGAGCATTATTACCGTCTCGCTTCCCTCCTTCCTTCCATGATGTCTGGTCCTGTTTCTTGAAGTTTCGAATTGTCCAAGTTTTTCTTTTGGGGCCCAGATCATAATGGCCCAGATTGGGTTTCTTTGGGAGTCGTCAACCCAAGTGGTTGAAATCTGTTACTGGACTTCTAGTACATGTGATAAGGTCTGCAATTCAGTTGTTCGGTGTGCAGCTGTTTAGGAGAAGGAAATAGCAATTGCCGTTATTTCAGTTAAAATGTGCAAGATGATTGGTGGCTTGGCATATTAGCAGTCTCGGCTCTCATCCCAATGGGGGCATGAAAACCAGTAATTTGGCTCAATCGAGCATATATTCAATCCCAATCATCTTTTAAATCGGATAGTTGTTCAAGCGCCTGTACGATAATTAGGCCTAGGATTTCAAGTGATGGATTGGTTGCTGTTTTGTCAATTTTTATTGAGATTTCAAGCGGAATGGATGATTTTGTTGGAAAATATGGTTTTTAGAAGGATAGAGTAGATCAAATGGCTTCCTTGGATCGATTGATTTAAGGTGTGTTTGGATAGTGGGAAAAATTAGAAAATGTAAAAGAAATTTAAGATGATGATTGCAGAATACATAAAGTGAACAATGAAAAAATAGGTTTAGTTTGGAAAGGTAAGGAGGTGATAATTGGAAATATTGAGGTAATGATGAAAAAAGTAAGGTTTTTGGTGTTGGTAGCTGTCACATTAGAGAAAAATGAAAAAGTTTATGTGCTCCTTAGTGTATCCAAACGCCCTTAGTGAAGTTGGTTAGTGGAACCGAAGTTGAAGAAGGAGAAAGGTACCTGTCTTATTAAGGAAGACCGAATTGGTTTTTAGAAAGTTGCATGGTCATAGAATATACTTTGAAAAAGTGATCCCAATGACTTGTCTTTGATATTCTGCTAGGAGGCAAATTTTGCATTTGGCTGGTTGGTTAAGTTATGTAGGTTCTTATATGTGCATTAATTGTCAATTTTTAAAAATTTGGCAGTTTTTGGGGCTCATATGGTGCATTGAAATGGAACCAAGTCCTAGTGAATTAGTCTCCAATTCCATGTGAATGAATTGGAAATGAAGCTGTGAATGACTTCTCTGCAATAGGTGGGCCCTACAACAGTCTATGTGGTAACTCTTCAAGTGGAATGGTATTTATTTATTTATTTATTTGTTTGAAATGGGAATCCAGGTGTTTTGCAAGTAGAAAAGGATTTGAAGGAGTTCCGTTACCATGTGGGTGTAATCCAACACATTCTAATGCACTAAACACAAGCTTGAGATAAAAAAATTGCCTTTTGAATTATTTCTTAATTAATTCTAACTCACTGAACAAGTCCTTTCCCTCCAAAACAAAGTGGCTGAAGTCCAATAATAATGGATAGCAATGGCAAATGAGAGAAATACAATGGATAGCTGAAGCAACCGGGGATTATGCCTTGTGTGGTTAGAAAGACAAATTGACTGATCATTCATCCATTTCTTGTGGAAAGAGTCTGTGCACCTTTTCCTTTCTTGATTTGGGGTTGATTAGAACTTTGATATTTCGGTGGTTAACATATTAGAGGAATGAAAGGCAGACCCACCAGAACCAAAAAGAACAAGTGTGGAAGATGGGTTTATTTGTGATCCTTTCAGATTTGTGGACATTTCGGGCATGAGCCAGAAGAGATCCAGGAGAACTTACAGCTAGATTTACTTGAAAATTGAAAGACTCTGCAGCATGCTTTCTTGGATTCTGATTTTTATTTCATTTTGCACTGATGACTTTAGTCCTCAAGTGGTAAAGCAGTCAGCTAAATGGACTGCATCCATTGTGCAACATGTGTTCCTATATCTATATTATAGTTAATGAAATCATCAATTCTTAAAAACTACACAACATCTCTTTCTATTAACATTATCTTGCGTTCATTATGTGAAATTGCCAGCATGCATAAGAGGTCAATGATTATATTGTGTGAATGGTTAGTCCATGTATACTATGCTTACTTGTGGAGAAAATAATCTAGATGTGGGGGATTGATTCAAAATTGGTGGAGTCAATTATCCATGGGATATGTTGGTAAAGTGCAGTTAATGAACAAACTCCACTGGTACAAATATGTGACAATATTGATTACCAAACTTAAATAGTACAAATGTTACAAAAAGAAGCAGAAAGGAATAAAAAAGGGAATCCAATATTTTAAACATAACAAAAGTGAAGGAAACTCTATTAAAAAATAGGAAAGGAAATCCTAATGTTCAAAAGTTTAGCTTAGACTTACATGTGATAGAAATCTCTCAAAAAATTGACCTTGGGCAGCTTTGCCTGGAGCGGCTCTGGGTAAACCTGGCATTATTTCCAAATGCAGCGTAGCCTGCTAGCTTAGGTTGTGCAAGCGATGCTCATCCATTATAGGTTACCATTCTTCCAAATCGAGTTCCTAATGTTGGTTCTTGAGGCCTTTCAATGTCAGAGATTTTTTGTGCTTCAATATCCAGCTGGAGTTGAATCTCAAATCGCCTATATTGACAAATCTTGGCTTGCTTTTCTTAGAACTGGAATTGCGTGTGCATTCTATAGAAGTGAAGTCCATTTTTCATTCAATGTTTTATGAACTCTGGAGTTCAAGGACCTGCAATACCTTTATGCTACTGCTGCTCGAGTTCTGTTCTCGAATATCTTTTTCTCTTTTTCTTTTTGCACTAAGATAAAAGTTCAAGAACTGTATTCTCTGATATCCTTTCTGCAGATTTTTCTTGCATTTTCTATTTCCATGACTCGAAGAGGACGGCCAAAGAAGGTTTGATAAATACTTTTCTCATATTATTATTGAAGCTCTCTCCTTTCAACCTCTGAAATTCTGTTCTTAAAATCTATACAGATTGGGCTGAAACGAATAGATGCTGCCATTGATGCTTTATTACCATTGGGATTTTCCAAGGAATTGATTTGCAAAACAGTAGATAACCTTCTGAAGGTTAGTTAATTTTTTTGTTGTTGCATATTTTTCTGGGAATCTCAGCTGTGATGATGTATAGGTATATGAAGGAGACTCTGGTTGGGTTTTCATTGAGGAGGCATCTTACAAGCTTGTAATTGAGACAATTTTGGAAGAACAGGAAAAAAGCTTGGCAAAGGTAATCAATTGTCTTTTCATCTTTAAATTTCTATGAGTTGTTTACAATATCTTTCTATAGAAGTTGTTTGAGATTATTTCTATTTCATTGTTTCTCTGAGGATGCGTCATGTGTAACTACTAAAACTCCTAGAATGTAAATTTTATATTTTTTATTGCTTGACTTTGTCTTTATAGGCTTTAATGCTGCAACCCAATTTTATCATCTAATTGACCTTTCACAAGTCACAATAGCTATTTTTGTTGCAAGTTATTTTAGTTTTCTGCGAAAGTTTTTGTATTATTCCAATGAGCATTTGTTTTATGCTTGAGGACTATTGAATGCAAAAGATTCTGTTGTTTAGCTCCATTTTGAGGCATTAATCAACAATTCAACCAAGGTTAAAGATATATGTTGAATATGTGATGTCAGTGTGGCTATATGAATGCTCACATGTATTTGAAGTGTATCAAGATAATAAATGCCTATACTTTCTGGTGTTATCAACATTTCATTATCATGAATTTTAGAAGAAATGAAATTTCTGGAGGAACGCAGCAGTGGTACATCCTTTGTCATCATCGTTGTTGCTATCATCAATTTCATCATTATCATCTAAGCAATTCTCAGCCAGTTGGTGTCAGTGGCATTATTTCTGTCACCTCAGTCTGTTCTTTGGACTATGCTCTTTGTTAGGCTATGTTTCACAAGTATTTTATAAATACCTCCATCTACTTCCTTCTAGATTTCCCCTTCTTCTCTTATGTTTTTCAACTTGAACAGGAACAGGATCATTCCCAAAGGGTGCAGTGGTTTCCAAGGATGCAACTTAAATGCCTTTGAGTGCTTTCATTTCTATTTCTATCCTTCTTAGCCTTGTAACTCATCCATCTCTGCATCCTCATTTCTACAATGCTATTAGCTTGTCCACTGATTTTTCAGTGGTATGAAGCTGGATGGTTACATAAAAGGATCAAGCACTGTGGCTTCCTGATATCTAGGAATAGTTTCTGATAAGGTATTTCAGTGCCTGCAAAACTCCAATTCCAGAATTTCATCCTGTATGGACATATGGGCTGCAGTAGGCAGTTATATTGCAATGGCCTATTGTGTTTACATATACATCTAGATGAGCATACGATTGCATATTCCAGTCTCGAAACTGAAAACTGAATGGTGAAGCAGGATTACATAAAATTCCAGCTAACAGTCACATATTTTGTATGGGCTGCAACAGATAGCTGTAATAGTATGTGCTTTTTCATGGTTAATTATACATTTGGATAAGCTTAAGGTTGGATACTTAAGCCTAAAACCTGAGACTGACTGAAATTTATTTTTTTCAATTCAATTCAATCTTTTAGATTGGAATTGTGGTTCCTACTTGGAACCTGATACACATAACAAATATGCTACCTGAATGCATAAAAGGAGGGAGTGTGATGCAAGCATCAGAAAAGCGGTATCATGTTATGCCCTTTGACAGATGGATCTTGATCAACCTATCAAATGGCTTAGATTTTCTATTAAATTTCTTCGGATCATGGTTTTTGATACTAGTGGAGAGCTGCAACATCTTTTAGTGCCACTGAAATCCTATATCATATATGCAGCGGGAAGGATCTTAGGTTATGAAATCCATCACTCAGTTATGTGAGATGCCTTGTGGGGACAAAAGTGCAAGTCTTGATGAGTCAATGTGAATAATATCTTGCATGAATTGTGCTAGGGCATAACAAAAATAGTATCAATATTGTGTTTGGTCATGATGGGACCTACTGTGTATCTTAAGTTTTATTCTTGGCTAAGTGAGGCAATAAGACATCAATGATGGTGGCAGTGACATAGTAGATTTTGTGTTGCCCTCAGAATCTTGTATCAGATGTGTAATGGGAAAGATCTTGGATTATGAAGTTTATCACTCCTCGGCTATGTGATGCATCTTTTGGGGACAAAACTTTGAGGCTTAATAAGCTAGAATAAACAATACCTTGCATATTCTAGGTTAGGTCATGACACATAAATAGAGATGACAAAAACAGGAGATATCTAATTAAAGATCTATTTTCAGATGGATTGTGATCAAACTATCCAATGGCTCAGATTTTCTATGAAGTTCCCGTGGATTGTGGTTTTTGATATTGGTGGATGGTTCTAATCATCCGACGGCCTCATGGGCTCCATGGTGAGCAAAATGAGTCTTCTAGTTTAGCAAATTACTCCTGTAAGTATAGATGGATGAAAAAGGTAATGTGTTCAGAGTTGAATTTCAATAACCATCTTTGAGATATTTTTTAGTTGTAAAATAGTTAGATTTGGATTAAATTATCTAATAATAATCTTTTAGTTTCTTTTTATCTTGTCCTTATCATTATAATTAGTAGAACAAAAGAATTGGTGGGTGGTGGTTTTTGGTATTGAAGAAGAAATGACCATTTTGAAGTGCACTGGGTGTGCCCCTTTTGATTGTTTTCCCCTTATAGTAATCTTGGCTGCACAATTTCTTTGCTAAATCTCTATCAAAAATCATGTTTTCTCATATTAATTTTCCTTCCCCACGTGCAATTGTCCTCATGATTGCTTTTTTTAATGTTTACCACTAGTGGAGCATTTGGAATGGCGGAAGACTGTAGGATAAGTCTTAGTTGTATGGATTGCGGAAACCTGCAGGCTCAAGATGCAAGGAGAGGGGATGAGGTTGATAATGAACATGCATATGTCAATGTCACTTTATCATGGGTTATGATTCCTTAACCAAAAAGAGGAGAAAACGAATGGCATGTATTGCCTGTAAATGTGTGATTCGGTTCATGAAGGTGCTCCTTTTGAGTCTATTCATGCAGTATTATTTTCACTGTTTGATGGTTTTGATGTAACTCAGGACTTTACTAATTAAACGTACTTGTTCCACTCAGCACAGCCTGGTCAATAATGTTGATAGTTACTTGTACTGGTGAAGTGGCAGCAACTATTTTCACTGTTTGATATCTTTGATGTAACTCAAGACTTCAGTAATGAAATGGATTTGTTCAATGTCAGCACAGCCTGGTTGATAATATTGGTGGTTACTTCTACTTATAGGGCTAGTTCGAGCCTGGTTGATAATTTTGATGGTTACTTTTACTTATATAGAAGGGCAGGTTACCCCTCTCTGTCTCTGTGTGTGTGTGCACGTGTGCATGTGTGTGTATGCGTGTGTGGTGTGTGCATGTGTTTTGTACCTCTGGTCCCTGGTGACCAATGATGAAAATTTGCCTTGATTGTTGGACAAAAGGTTATTTCTCTGTTCTTTATCTGGTAAACAAGGCTATTGATGTGATCAGGAAGGTTAAACAAGGCCATTGATTGGATCAACTCTGTTTAATAATTTCAGAGAGAAGATTCTGTTGATGATGGGGTCGATGTTCTTGATTTTGCTGTGCCAGATGACGTTGCTAGTATTGAAGGAACAAGCACAGGTCCTGTGATTGTGGGACATATAACTGAGAGAGGTGAGTCTCCAGCTGCTGATACAACATGCAAAGCTGCTGGAGCTTTCTCAACAAGCATGGATCCACCAGAAAGACAGATAACTGGGACTGGTGAGATATTTCTTTTCTTTTGCATTAGAGTCCAAAATTTTGGTTCCATCATCAAAGTGCAGCTTAGAGATTGCTGAGGTTGGGTGAGGCTTTCCTTCTTTACCCCTTATAACCTTTATGTTCTTCTGCTGCATCTTTTCCTGGTTCAAAGCCTCAAACTAGGGATTACAGTACTAAAAGAAATTTGGTTGAACTTGATTTGGAAGAATCACTTGCCCAGAAGAACTCTTGGTGGAAGAGGCAGCCTTATTTTGTTCTAGTTCTTCAACTTACGTGGCATCGAGTAATGCTATTGGGGTTGTCCCCCCATCAATGCAGATCCTGCAGCCATTAGACCGATCTCTGAGACTAGGAGACTTTCTTCTTTCTTGAAACATACTAATCACTGAAAACATTTATGTTCTCCTGCTACACTTTTTCCTTGCTGAAATCTTCAAAGAAGGGATTACATAACTAAGTAAATTTAGTCAATATGGACTATGGAGGAACTACTGAGTGGAAGAATGATTGGTGCAGAGAGGCAGTCTTATTTTGGCTCTGCATCTATGAGACAGATTGCTGATGCTAGGGTGGCTTTTCTTCTTTCTTAAAAAAATGTAAATCTCCTAGGGTCTGTTCGGATGTAATTGGGAGGGCATGTAATAGGATGGGACTGTAATAGTCACCCCTTACACGTCTTTTGATGCATGATGGGACACTTCAATAACCTCTAACAACCCTAATAACCTTACATTTTCTCATTATTATCTATGTTTTCAATTATTTATCCTTTTATATTAAAAAACCTATTTTGCTGACATCATCACCTACTATATTTTTCTATTACCCCCTCTTTCAATTACCCCTTATTCCTATTACACTCTATCCATACAGGCCCTTAGTGTAACAAGGAAAATGGCTTTCTCTTTATCTTCTCTTTTGTAATTGACGTGACATTTACTTGACCTTAACTTTTTTTCTTATTATTATTTATATTTCCAATCATTGCTCCCCTTATCTTGTCATCTAAAAATCCTATTTAGTTTACCTTTATTCACTTTAATTTAAATTGTTACCCCTCATCCAATAACATTATTTCCTTCCGTTTCCTTTACTTTTTCAGATTTCACATTTTCATCCTTTTTTCACTTTTTTTCCTAATTCCCAAATAGACCTTCTTCTACAGCACTTTTTCCTTGTTCAAAGCCTCAAACCAGGTATTACGAAACTAAAGAAATTTGGTTGATCTTGATGTAGAATAAAGTCTGATTTAGCTTAAACTCCATGTACAGTTGACCAAGCTTTGTTGAGAACTTGAGATTGTGGAGAAAAGGAAAATTATTCTGGGGTCTTGTTTTGGTGGGTTCCTGATCTAGCTTGGTAGCATGTAAAGCTGCTAGGATTGTTCCAATGAGCACTGGTCATGTAATCAGTAAAATAAAAGATGATTTTATAGTGTTATTTTGTTGAGTTCTGATTTCCTGGATTAATTGCATCAGGCTTTTTGAAGGATTTTTAGAATGTATGGGAATAATGAACTTATGGAAGCTGCTTGTGATTTTATATGGGGAAGAATCCAATGTGATGTGAACAGTAGAATGCGTTTCTCATGGGATTCTCTTTATGCATTCTCTGCCATTTCTTATTTCCTTGCCAACAGGATGCAAATTCCATGAAGCAGCACATAGCTGTCTACTCTGTCTGCCTCTTACAGAAACTCTCCCTCTTTCTCCCAAACTTGCAAATATTTGGTGCATGTAGACATAGGTCAGGTTACTGAGCCATGAGTCCTACTCCTATCTCATGCTGTGTTGGTTGTTCAAACATGAGTTCAGCTTTCCATGGAATTCCAAACTTGTCATCAAGCATGATGGAGAAAATATTTCCGGTCCATGTTTGTGATTCCTGTCATCACGATGGGCACCTTAATTCTGAAAGTGACATGGTCAACAAAAAATGTGCAACGAAAGCCTGATTCAGGTAGTTCAACTTGAGGTCTAATTTATTAGTCTGGACTCTGGATACATTTCCTTCTCTTTGTCCTCTGATGAGCCATGCCTCTATCATTAGTATTTTTTCCACTGTTTTTTCTTTATAACCATAAAAATTGATGCATGAGGTGAAGGGGTTTGTAATTGATAGCAAGAGGCTACTAATCACAAAATGTGGGCTTACTCAGACAGTTGTCTTCTGTTAGGTCCACAGGAAGATTTAGATTGGAAGGATATCTCATGTGACGTCAAGAAGTTGCTAGGCAATGAGCATGGGACCAGTCTGAGTTTCTCTGAACCTGTCAAAAGTTCTTCCTGCCGCAGAAGAAGACCATGTTATGGATGGATATCTGATAACGATAGTGAGGGGGAAGATGCTAGAGTGGATGAGTTTTCTCAGGTATCAAGCATCCAGATGGATGATTTTGGTAAAGGGAGAAAGAGAAAAACTCTCTGGGATATGACACCAGACAAAATGTGAGTTTTTTTTTTCTGAATTATTAACTTCTCTCAATCAGAAACTCTATTTTTTTCTCCTTATATTTATTTTGAAGTCATACCTTCTCAAGGTTCTCAAGCTGATCTAGATCCTAATTATATGAAGTTGAGCTTGAGCCAACTTATTTTTAACCCGTCTCAGCATAAGTTTGTTTCATTTAACCATTGCCCATGTTTACAAATAGACATAATTTCTCATCACAGATAATTGTCTTTTTAATTTACTAAATATCATATTTTCCTATGGAATAGAGGGCTACGTGGATTTACAGGATTTGCTGATGATGACAATGATGCTTATCATTTCAGATACTTTGATTGCTTTGGTCCTTTGAGATGGGCCTCCCCTTCCATTTTAGAAAGACGCAAACTTCTCATGCCATTTTGTTGTTGGTTACTGTTTTGCAGGCTTTAGCTACTCTATACAAGTCATACCTGTTACTTGAAAAACCTTGCATAGCTTATTGAGGTATTGATGTATGTATGACCTCATCTTATCTCCAATATTCATTTTGTTGATTTAGAGGATGTGGAACCCGAACAAGCTTATATCCTGATTAAACAATCAGGACCATTTGGTTGTGTCCAAAGTTGTCAATCTCCTGCTCAAATCAGACAATGAGGGGTCATCCTTGCCATGCGCCATGTATGTATTGCATGTTGTAGGCATTCATCAATGTGCCTTCACAGGGACTCAGGTATAGCATGTATATGAGATGTCACCTGCAGCAAGCATTAGCATTCCTGATAAATCATTTGTGGGTTTCTTCTGTCATTGTGATGGTTCTCTGCATTTGGTTACTGCAATTGATAATTTCTAAATATATATTTTTTTTCACTTGTGTAATGCTTCGGCTTATGCTTTCGTTTTGTGTGCCCATTTTCCAGTTATTTGTTGGCCGTGGTCATTTGCTACTCCCAACCATCCACTCATTGCTGTTGGCCTTTCGATGGTCCAGTGATTCACGGTGTTACTCTTCCTGCTGCCAAATTTCTGCCTCTGGGAGTTATGGCTTCTGACAATGTGCATTATATTACTGTTCTAGCTATTCTGCTTTTCTTGCTATTACTCTCCTTTTTAATCTAGTATGTCTTGTACATGATTTTCTGACTTGGGGATCTGGGTTCATGTGGGTTTTCTGAGCTTGCTTTTCTTGGATTGTGAGCTTCTTAAGGGTTAAAGGGTTTTAAAGGGTCTCTGCTTGTTGTACAGGCTTCTTTCTCTTTTATTAACTAAGTCTCTGCTTGTTGAACAAGCTTCTTTCTCTTTTATTAACTATGTATTTCTCTTTTATAACTATGTATCTAGTTTTCCGCAAGCTAGATTAGCTTGCTATAAATGTACCATATCCTCTATGATAACCATTCGTTCCAACAACGCGTGAGACTTGTAGCATGTGTGGCCCATGTTCTTCCGGAAAACTTATTCACAAACATCATTTTTCTGCTACAGGTAAACACAAGTTCAGTATAACCTGAAGATTTAGGCATTTTGCTTTAAAGGAGTAGATAAAACAAATTTACGATGTGAATTTTCTGCTCCATATTAAAAAAAAAATTGCTCAGTCATGTTGCATATCAGCCTGAAAATTCTCGTTTTCTTCCATTACACTACCATTTAGTAATTAATGTATGGAAATTCTAATTAATAAAAAAAGGTTACTTAAGCAGTCTTTTTTATGATCGTTGTTGTTGCACAAATTGTTTTCTTGAAATTGAGTAAGGGTAATGCCTAAGCGCATCTGTCGGCCGCATTAAG
>JAYJMB010003658.1:0-22299 GCA_036873735.1 Pouteria campechiana
TATGATTGAGTTATTTTGATTTTGAGTTATATTCTTGATGATCATTGGATTGATTTATGTTAAATGGATTTTGATATGAAATTTTCTATTTGTGCCTACTTATTGAGTTGCCCGGACTCATGCCTTTTTGTTTGAATGTTTAGCTGACAGGTCAGATAAAGGACTTACTGGAAGAAATAAAGATTATTACATGGTATAAATGGTGGTTGGGATTGTTGTCCCATTGTTTGTTGTATGATGTGGGTGATGTGTGGGGACAGATGCCTGTGATGAAGTTTGTGGAGTAGTGTGTGGTTCTTGTTTATGATTTTAATTGAGAAACATGTATTGTTACAGGTATTATGTGCTCGTATCCTATTTGGACAGCTCCAGTTTTCAGGGGAGACTCTGTCTAATTTTCTGTAGAAACTAAATGATATGCTAAGGATATAATTGGTATTAGTCTTAGAAACAATATGTATAGCATTGATATGTTTCCCCTAAATTGTAATGCCATCATGGTGTAAACAGGTTCTGGGACTGTTGACAGATGGGTCACTTAGAATTATTGTTTTAAAATTGTCAGTTTTATTATTATAATTAAAAAATTAATGTTTATGAGGTTTTTAATTATGTTAATTATAGGGTAAACTCTGCTAAAATTTTGATAAAATTCCATTATCAAAGTGTGAGAAAGTGAGACTCGACTACCCCACCCTTAAAGTGGGCAGGTCGAGGTGAAAATTAGGGCAAATGCCCACCGTCGCGCCTCGAAAAGCGGGGCATGACATATAAATATCAGATTTATGTCATGGGTAACATCCAAATTGTAATTGAAGTTTTGAAGATATATAAATAGTTTTAAAGCATATATCAATTCATATATCAATTCAAGGATGCATTAAAATCATAATTCTCATTTAAACACAAAGGACACTGAACTGACAATCATACTTCATAAAGAAACTTGACCACATCTTTTCAAGAATGAAAACATCATAGTTTTAATCATATAAGGTGATAAACACACATCATTTCAGTCATTCAATAGTTATGATATTACAATGCATGATCCTAGTTGTTGTGTTTGTTTTTCTCACGAGTTTATAGTTTCTTCTAAACAGATTTTCCTCCCCTTTGATTTTTGAGATGTAGCATCTGATTTTCATGATTACTCAATCTACAATCTTTCAAGTAACTCATTAAGAAACAATTATTCTTAGAGTTTTCTGGTTTTCAGTTTCTAACTTATTCTTCCCTTCATAATTGTTTAGTGTTTTTCATTTAATCATACATTGACACAATCAATTTTGACATAATGATAAACAAATCATTAGCACATCATTTCATATGCAATAAGCACTTAGTACAGTTTGTTTTTGTTTCAAATGTCAAAGGCTATAAAGAAGTTGAAGATTATAACAGGTATCACTTTTAGGCAAATTTTGGTACTTATGGAGTCAGATTTGGAAAATGTGTTCAACATGAAAGTTTTAGCTTTTCTTCTTATCTTTTCAATGCATTGACAATTACCTAATCTTAGTTTTAGATGAGAAAATTATGGATAAATCATTGTAACTATCTCTTGTAGCTAAAACTAGTTTAAAATTTCACTGTGTCAAAAAAAGGCATCAGTTTGATTTGATTCGTGACATATAAAGAGGATGATTTAGAAAACATAATCAATAGAAAAGTTTTATCCTTTCAAATTATCTATCCAACTAATCAAGAATCACTGAATTCTGAGTTTGCATGAGAGAGTTGTGATAAAAACACTAAAACTGCTTTAGATAGTGCAGAAATTTTAGATAATGCAGAAAACAGTTTGGGATGAAACAAACCATCACATATTATTTGAATTTCCTCATCATATGATTTCAAGTTGTATATGCTCAAATATTCTTATAAACATTAGGGTCATGAATAATAGGAATAATTAATAAGATGAAGTAATTCGTTGCATGAGCATAACTTTCAAGCATTCGCAAAGATTTAAGTTATTTTTTTAATTGTTTCGATCTTAGGAATTCAAGCCTTAATGATGGTTACAGAAGGAATGACTAGGCATGGAATACCTATTCGAGACCTTAAGCCACGATGTTTCCCAAACAGGCTTGACTATGCCTTAGGACTATAACGATATTAAGATTTGATTATTTCATTTAATAATTTGAATTTTCAGAATGATTTAGTTCAAAATTAGTGAATTCATATTCATTCAAATCCAAGGCAATCATTTTAGATGCATCAAGAATATATAACAATGTAGTTCATTCTTTTACTTCATTAAACAAATATGTATCAAGTTTGACAAACTTATCTCCTTTGTCACTCCCTTTTTCAATTTCTGCATTTAAGCTCATAATAGATGATGTCAATCTTGATTTTCCATTTCAGCTCTTGTTGTTCCTTTTTCTTTCTTCAGCTTGAAAGTGTGGATTGAGAAGATGACATTGTTTTTCATCATTCTCCTTCTTCTAAGTGCTCATTTCAAGCTTTTCCTGCATACATTTGAAAGATTCTTACACTTTTTTCTTTCATTAGCAAAATCAATCAAATGTGAGCTTTAGGCAACAATTTAATAAGTGTAATTCCTTTTAATATAGAATAGTATGCAATCAAGAATCTAGACTACTTAGCAAAATAGAATATATTTCATTATTTTAAACAGATCATTCATCACTTAAACTGTTTCCTTCTTATATGAATGTTTCCTTTTTCCTGAGTGTCTCTAAAGCTTTATTTTAATTTGTATTTTAGTTTTGTATCATGAATTTATTTTATTTAGATTCCTCTAATCTATGCAAAACCTTAAAGTTCAATTCATATACACGTGAACCTATATTAGAGACAAATGAATAAAGATTATAAATGCAGATCATAACAGAATATAAAGCCAATTGAGTTTAAGAATCATACTTGCACTAACCTTTCCTCCTTGGCCTTAGATTCATATCAATGTTGTCTTCTTTGTCCATTATCTAAGAACCATTTTTCCTTTGGTGGAGCTAGATTAATCTTCTTTTCTTTGTCTTCTTTCTTTAGTTCAATGATCCTGATTAAGAGGTGACTATTTGTGCATTTGAAGGAAGACTACGTCTTGTTGTTGTTGTTGTTGTTCCTTGTTGATGATCCTCCTTTTCTTTTCTTCTTGTTGTCTTGCTTTGAATTTTTTCTTTTAGCTACAATTTTTTCTTTGTCATCTTCTTCCTTTAGAGGTTGTTTTCCCTTAACTTGACAAGATTCCTCAATTAAGTTTGCCTCTTTAATGTTTTCAGTCTTTTGAGGCTCTACAACATCATCATCGGGTTGCTCCCCCTCAACCCATGACTTGTCTTCTATTTGAGGTTGCTCCCTCTTTTCTTCAACTTGGTCTCCTGCACTCAAATCAATCTCAGTAGCAACATTAGTTTCATTTGAGTGCAAATTAGTTTGCCCCTTAGAAATTGTCTGTAACTTGTCTAATATATCCCTTGAATTTTTACAGGTTAAGACATTCTTGCAGACAAGGTAGAAAGCATGCAGCAGGGTATTTATAGCTTTGACATTTCTTGCCTTGCTCTCTTTTTATCCTTATTTAAAAAAATAAAAAAATTTCCATAATTGAAGGTTAATGGCCATAAGATTAAGTTCCAACCTTCTCTCCCATTATACATAGTTGGATCCATCAAAATGTGGAAGTTGAGAGGTGGAGTATTCTTTGATAAACATAGAGGATGATAGTGTTAGGTTAGCCATGCGGATCTCTATAATTAGTTATATAGCCTGCTCTGATACCACTTGTTGGTTCCTAAAGGATGGCATAACCCAAGATGGGAGCGGTGAATTGGGTTTATAAAAAATATTTACTTAACCCCTTGTTAGATTGATTCCCTCTTTTCGTGCTTGTGTGTGATATAATATAAGATACATAATAAAACAGTAACATGGAACAAAAGTAAAGCAATGACACAAACAACCCACATGATATTTTTATAGCAGTTCAGCCAACCGTCCCTACTCCACTCTTCCAAGAGCACACCACCTTGTGCCTTGGGTTCCACTATATCTCATATAATGGCAAACAATTAGTGCTCGGAGCACTCTTCTAGATTCCACCTCTAGGGAGCATAAACGTAGTGTTTCCAGTACTCTTCTGAATTCCAGTTCTCGGTGGCATAACCGCAGTGCTTCCAGCACTCTTCTAGATTTTAGCTCTCTAGGGCATAACCATATTGCTCCTAGCACTCTTCTAGATTCCAACTCTCGGGGGCATAACCACGGTGCTCCCAGCACTCTTCAAGATCAGCTCTAGAGGGCATAAACTAGTATTTCCAATACTCTGCTAGATTCTAGCTCCAGGGGATGTAACACGATGACTCTTATCTCAATAGATAGTCATAGCCCTTCTTGAGTTTGATCCACACTATCAGCTTAATGAAATTACAAAGATATAAGAATAAGAAGGTTAAACACACTCTATAAATTTCCTAATGAAAGTACAAAGGAAGACTTGAAGATTTGGGTGGGTTTTTATGTTGCAAAAGTTCTTCCCTTAATGTATGAAGAAGAAGGCCTTGAAGATTTAGAATATTAAAGCTCTTGAATGGATATTTCAAAGATGAAACTCTTAGCCTTGGGTGGAAGGTTTTGTAGAAAATTTAGGCTCTTGAAAAATACTCCTTCACCACCTTTGAATTGTCCAACCTCTTCTCCTTAAATAGCTCTCTTGAAAACTTGACCATTGGAGGAAGACGATCTTCAGTGAATGAAGAGTCAAAGGTAGATAACCAGGAATAAATGTAGCAGACCGTTATGATAATTTATCATTTGAAAATACCATCTTCTAATTAATTCCTATATGCTTAGAGCCATTTTGCAGTGCCAACCTTATCATAGAAGAAGGTGAATAGCTGGTTCAGGTAGCCGATGAACGAGGATATGCTATACCTTTGACTTGATTCACGAATTGGGAAAGAAGACAATAAATTCTGACAAACTCAGTCACTCCACTTTGTCCGATGCTTCATTGCATTTGTCTGAAGTTAATATCAGACAAAGTCTTTTCTCTATCTTACATTCATTGGATGAAGTTTCTTTCTAGTTGTCTAAGCATCTTTTAATTTGTCCAAAGTAAGTTTTGGATGAATCTAGACTTCTTCATTTTTTGACAAATGTTTGCTTTCTGAACTTCTTCTTTAATCTAAAGCTAGCCATTGCCTTTGCTCTATTTCTTTGAATAGTATGAGATTTTGAATAGAGCATTCAGATTGATGTATTTGATCATATTCTAAAATCTTTAAGCTTTCTGAGATGTGGCAGATGGTTAGAATTTATCTGTAGTTCTGCACCTGGAAATTTGAATAAGTTTCTTGATATTTGATTCTTGTTTAGCACTTAACACCCACAAGCATTTCTCTCTCCTTCAATGGATTATCTATTTATACAATCCAACAAGGTTATGGTCTTCTTGGAAGAAGATCCTTGCAAGATACAGTTTCTGTAGAGCATTGAATTTTTTATATTTGAAAAAGTGAATTTTCACTATAGCAAGTTACTATAGAAATCACTATAGTATTGCTTTGTCTGTAGTTAATTATAGACAAACTGATTGTCTACCTATTTGGCTATCGTCAGACAATTTGTCTTTACAATTTGTCTGTACGTACTATAGCAGGCACTGTAGATCATCCAACAGTTACTATAGCAGATTCGTCTAAAGGTTACTATAATTGTTTATTGTAATGGTTTACTATAGCAATTTGTCCAACAATTTGTCTTACCAATTTGTCTGTGGGTATTGTAGTAGGCACTATAGATCGTCCGATGGTTACTATAGCAGATTCATCTGACGGTTACTATAGTAGATTCATTCATAGGTCATTGTAGCATAGCAATTTGTCTAAGTGGCTTTGCCCGAGCAATTTTATTTCCTCTAGCATTGCAGCAACTACTGTAGTATTTTATTATAATAAATCACTGTAGTAGTGCTCCTGCAGTAAGAAATTTCTACACTTTTGCTACTTGTTAATTTGATCATAATTTAATTATCCAAATGAGATGTGCATAAGTTGTAAAGCATGAATATACTCTTTGAAGTACATTTGCATATGATCCAAGGCATTATAGAATGATAAATAAAGTTGAATACAATATGAATCAAGATGTATATGCTTGTGTAAATGATATCCCAATAAAGCAATTGCAATCCAAGCATATATTTCTACATTTCAAGCATCATTAGCATAAATCAAGTCTTTTTGCAAGTTTTAATGTCATCAAAATCATACAATAATCCCAACAAAGATGACTATGAACTCATACACAACCTGGTTTCTCTAAACTTACCAGGAACTTTACAATGTTGGTCTCTCCATGCTTACCAATAAACTCTTACACTATATAGTTTTTCAATAGCTTACGAGGAATTCAAACTATCAAATATAATGTGTATAATGAAATGCCTCTATCTAGGCTAAGGTGTACACAAAGTTAGGCTCAAAAGTTAAAGATAAACCATAAATATTACAATCCTTTATTCTCTTCTTGAGATAGGAATGATGTAGATTTAAGCTTGTTGATCTTTAGAGCGCCTTGGAGTGAATGCACTTGAAAACTTGAATATTTTTTATAATTGATTCATGTTTGCCTTATGGAACCCTCAAGCATTATGTTTTTTGCTTCAATGGGCTTTCTATTTATAGGTTTTGAAGAGGCCTTTTAGTGTTTGGAAGAGGACCATTGAAAACTAGTCATTAGAATGCCACATCAATTTTTAACCATTTTTATACCTTTGAAGACAGGTTCAAATCTCTGAAGGTTGGGGCTATCCTCTAAAGCTTCCTTTGAAAGTTACTATTACACTCTTTAAATTTCTGAAGGTCCATCCTCTAAAGCTTCCTCTGAAAATTATAGTAGCATCCATCCAATTACCTATGACATGTAGTGTAATTGAGGTTGAAAACCCATTAAGATCTAAAGAACTATAATGAACCAAATAGAATAGTTTAACATAATGTGACTACAATAATCATCTATTCATTCATTTAAGAGAGTTCTTAAATGGTTTAACATAAGGCGTCTATCATAACCATGTCTCAAACAATCAATTTAATTTACAAAATTGGTGATCAAGCAATTAAATAAATCAAACAATTTCAATAAATACAATGAATGAAAAGGGATAAACTTGAATTGATTAACCAACAATCCCTATTTAAGATAGAATATCCATGAGGGCTACATCATCACCCTAGAAAAAGAAACTTAGTTCATGATAAAAATAGAAAGAATACTCTTTGTAATATGCATGTTGTAGAACTTGGAATCCTTATTCCTCCCTTACTTCCCTATATCTCTCTCTTAGAAATCTCTACTCCCAAAACTGTCCCTTTTGTTGACATGTTCTGCTCCTTTTATAACCCCAAAAGTAGGGTTTTTAGTACTCTCCTCCATAAATTGTATTATTACTTGTGCATAGAAATCATCTTCTAATAATAACTCAAACTTCCACATGACTTGGATTCTAAAGATAGCTTCCAAATGTTGCAGCGCATAAAAACTTGATTTCTAAAAAAACATAAGTTGAGTTGCCACATGTCTTGTGCGTTGTGGTGCCCAGCCTTTGTAAGAACCTCTAAGAAACAGGGTTATGGGTGCCTAGATGTTGTTGATGAATTTGTTCCTCTAAAAACACTCTAACTTGCAATTTCGGCATTCTAAAAGTGCTTTTGACATAAACATTTGAAGCTTAATCACAAACATGACTTTAGAGTAGCTTGCACAATTCTGGATGTACCTTCTGAAACCTTTGAAGTCCCTTCTGAAACTTGATTTCTTCCTTTGAATGTTCCTCTGAAAGGCTTTAGAACTTCTAAACATGACTCTAAAAGTTTCAACACCAAGAATCTATCAGCAATCCGCAACTTCTGAAAATGCCTTTGAAACTTGACCATGTACACAAAAAATGCCTCTGAGTTCGCCCAGCTTATATCTTTCCTCTGAAACCCCGGAAATAGAATGATTATGAACATAGCTTCTGAAACCTCTAATCATGCCTTGGAATTCTAGAATTTGATTGAAAAATTCTTCTATAAGCTTTATTCAAAGGTTCCAAAACTTCACTTCAGAATCTTTAAAGCTTTTGAATGCTATTCAAAACCCCTTTAGAACTTCTACCTTGCTTGCATCTTCAGATATTTCTATAAGCTTCTTCAGAGGTTTTGGAACTTCTCTTTAGAACCTCTAAAGATAATGTTGAAGAGTTCATCATCTCATTTTAGGGTCTAAAGCATGCTCCTAAACATTTGAAGCCATTCAGCACTAGTTGAAAACACCTATAGACATTCTAAAGTTATTTTTAGAGTTTTTGAAATCTCTTTATGTAGCTGCTAAAATCCCTTTAGACCCTCTGAAGTTATTTTCAGAGGCTTTGAAACTCTGGAAGCAGTTTTGGTATTTTGGCCATAAATTTCTTGTCCGATATCGAAATCATGTGATTCATGATAAGTTGGACAATAATTCGAAGGGCTATAATTTCATGTTGAAAACTTTCTCTAATTCAGTCTCCATCTGTTTGAAAATTGGTTGCAAGTGACACCTTTGTCGTATTCAATGCCATCTTGATAGTTTTTGATGCCTAAAATAGAACCACCTTCATTAAGTGTAATATTAAATCAAATGAGATATAAACCAATAAAATCATATCCAATTGAGGATCCAAAATATGTGAATTTAGGTATTAAAATATGATAAATTATGAGTTTATCACCTCTAAAGATTCCTCCAAAATTTGAAATCTTAGCAAAACTTCACTAACTTAAAGTTCAAGTCTTTAACAAGTTTATTGTCATCAAAACTATACATCTAGATTCAATAGTTTCTTCTCTTTCCAATCCTTGGAGCAAGACCTCTAACTATTAGAGCAATAATTGTGTTGAATGGAAGGGCGATTGATGTCACATCGAACAAGGTGGAAGCCAATCGACAAGTGAAACTCAGATATCTCTTATTTCAATTGTTGCTTTGCAAGCAATGGAAGTTAGGTTCTTGGGATATTTATCTAAAACTAAACACATGAATTCTTCAAGTAATAGCTAAAATGCATAAAAACAGGGATGTGAAAAATTCATTCACCCTCTATCAAAATGATAGGAAAATTTACCAGCATCGCATCATAATTTTTGTAAGAAAAATGAAATCTATAAAAACAAATAATTTAAAATGTTAAGAGAAGGTTACAAGCATTCATTAAGTCATACAATTTCAAATCTATTAGAAAATCAAGACTTTAAGCCTTCAAGCTTTCAACCTTTATAAATTCTATATTCAAGGTTCTCGCCAACAAAAAAAAAGGGGGAAGACTTCACTATATTAAAGCAAGCATTCAATGAATATTAAAGCTTCGCCTATGCTTTCAAAAAGACATAACAAAAGTGTAACTCAATTCTTTCTTTTTTTTTAGTTTATTTTCTTGAGTTGGTATTGAAGACCAATCTCGAGAAGAACAAGTGGGATTATTAGAGTACAACTTATAATCAATTTATTAGATTATATTCACGTCCCCTAGAGCTAGAATCTAGAAGAGTGCATTGGCATAAAGTGATTACGCCCCCTAGAGCTAGAATCTTGAAGAGTGCAGTGGCACTAGTTTGTATTTCTGATTTAGATAATGAAACCTAAGATGCAAGGGTGAGTGCTTGAAAGAATAGAGTAAATAAGTTATCTTGAACTACTATATATTATGCCTACTATTTGTGGTTGCTTATATTGATTGATTCTTTCCATTTAATCGTAAATATCTTGAAGAGAGGGACTTAAATTTATTATTGTTTAAGTTAAGACATTTTATAGACCCAATTTCACTCTTTCCCTCTTAGGTTAAGCCTAGTTAAAGGAACCGACAATAAACTCTTAGAGCATGGTATGAGAGGCTTAGTAAGTTTCTAATAGACAAAGGCTTTTCAAGGGGTAAAGTAGACACAACACCTTTCAAAAAGCATGATATGAAAAATATTTTAGTTATTCAAATATGTGTAGATGACATAGGATTTGGAGCTACTAATGAAAAATTATGTCAAGATTTTTTTAAGATCATGTTGGGTGAGTTTAATGGGTGAAATCAACTTTTTTCTGGGTTTGCAAATAGAACAAATGAAAGAAAGGATCTTTATTCACCAGGCAAAGTATACCACGAAGTTGCTAAAAAATCTCAAGATGGAAGATGGGAAACCAATGCTAACTTCAATGAGCAACTCAATAAAGAGAGACAAAAATGAAAAAGGTAAATCCATTAGTTAAAAATTAGATAAAAGCATGATAGAATCATTACTTTACTTGACTGCTAACGGCCAAACATTAATTTTAGTGTTTGCATGTGTACTAGATTCTAATTAAATCTTAAGGAATCACATCTTATTACTATAAAATGTATCTTTAGATACCTTTTAAATACTCCAAAAACTTAGGCTTGTGGTATCCAAAAGGATTAATTTTTGAATTAGAAAGGTACTCATATGCAAACTTTGCTGGTTATAAAGTGGATAGAAAGAGTATCTCAAGGACTTCTTTATTCCTTGAAAGCATGATCATATCATGGTTCTTAAGAAGTAGACATCAATGGCATTATCAACTAGTAAAGCTAAATATACAGCTACAAGTAGTTATTGTGTACAGATTCTATGGATGAAATAGCAGTTGGGAGATTACAAAATTAAATTTGTAGATACTTGATACATAATTTATCATATTTTAATACATAAATTGACATATTTTGATCCTTAATTGATATGATTTAATTGATTTATAATCAAATTAGATTAAATATTGCACTTAATGGATTTAATTTGTGTTTTAGGTCAATTTGGTGGAATTAAGGTCAAATTGGGCCAAAAACATGCTATTTTGGAGCAGAAATCTTCATGGGGACACATGCCACTATGAGAGCATTCATCCTAACCCTTGATCAAGCATCAAACATGTAGATAAATTAGATTTATGTAGCTAATTATGAAGTGGACAACAAGGTGGACAAATTGGTGCAAGTGTGTGCATGAAGAAGAGTGTTGTAACAACTTATACACATGGACATCCAAGAGAGCTTTCCCAAATCAATTGGGGAATTTTAATTCAAATTATGTACAAAATTATTGGATAGATTATGTCCATCTTAATCATGAAATCATGCGCAATTCATATGGAGAATTTTATACGGAAGTTGTATGATAATAAACTGGGCCCAAACCAATCTTCATGTAAGATTAATTACAATATTCTAGCGGATAATCAAGGAAACTTTTAGCATAGATAGAGGCTGATTTGGAAAAAGTATTCAACATAAATGTTGTATCTCTTAAAATTATGTTTCCAATACATTAATAATAGCATGATTTTGACATTGTATGAGTAACGGTGCAAACATTATTAAACTTCAAAAAATATTAACATGCTGAATACTTTTTCCATTTTAGGGAAAAAGTATTCTACTTCCCGTACACCCAACTATTCACTAGGAACCATGTTCAGTATTTCTTCCAAAGCTAGAAGTTAATATTTTTTGAAGTTTAATAATTTTTGCACAAGGCTACGGTTCTAATATATATGGAGGTTCCACCTAACCCTAAATTATGTTATTTAAAGAGGATTTGTGCTAAGAAATAGGGGAAGAATGTGGACTAGCAAGAAGAGAGGTTTTGGTGCAAAAGAGAAGACTTGGAAGAGGGATTGTTGTGAAGAGAAGGGAGTACTACTTGGAGACAAATTATTCTCTTATCTTTCTCAGTTCTTTTTTAATTATTTTTATATTCTCAATAATGTTAAAGGTAATGTTTATAATTTCTTTTAAATTACATTATGAGCTAAACACTTTGTTCAAGAGCAACGATGTAGCCAAATTATGAATATTGAGTTTTATTCAGTGTAATTCAATTTTATGTTTATTCATTATCTATGTTGAGTGTTTAATCTAAGTTTAATGCTTGTCAAAATGTGTGCACCCTTTCTACATGATTTGTGATTCAATTTGAGGATGAGAAGCAATAATTGAATTAGACCATGATTAAATACCATAAGATTGTCATGAGATAGGGGTATTCATGAGGCTTGTGTAACACTATGAATTTCTTGTTCTTAATGCATCATGGTTACTTTAGAATTTTCACAAAGATGAAGGAAATTTGCTAACTAAGATAGATTAACAATTAAAAAATGAGAAATTCGTTATCAACAACAGAGTAAACATTGATTTATTAAATTGGGTGAAATTGAATAGGATTAATCTGGTAAAATCAAAAACCCTAGCTGTGTTAATCAATTATTTTCTACTTCCCTAGATCCGCATTCTTGTCAATTTTCATTAGGTTTATATTTCTTTTCTCTCTTATTTTCATCATTCTATTGTTCAAACAGAATTTAGGGTTAGAGTAATTTGGTACTTCATAATCATAGTCCTTGTGGTAATGATCTTTTACTTACACTTTATTACTTATCAGTGACATGTGCACTTGTGTTTGGAAAATCTACAATAATACTCCCATTAGATGTGGTAATACTAGTGTCATAAACTTGACAAATAATCCACTATTACATTCAAGAACTAGACATATTGAAGCGAGTTACTATTTTATTATACATCATGCGCAAAATTATAATATAAGCTTTGAACTTAGGCCAACTAATGAACAATTAGTAGATATATGACCTAGACCACTTCCTGAAGAGAAATTTTATAAAATTAGAAGGAAGCTAGTTGGTTTAGATCCATGTGCGTAAGTTTTATATATGGTGCTTGATTATATGAACATAATACATAACTTCATGACTTACCAAGCATTTTGAATAAATTTTCATGTTTATGAAATGGTCAAGTTCCATAGCACTAAGGATAGAACCATTTCACGCTTTCATTTTTGAAAATTATGCAAAATCATTTATAAAGTATCAAATTTCCTTTATCTTAGTGATTCCTAATGCTTTAAATGCATTTACACTCATAGAGGAATCCATAAAACTTAATGAAATACCTCTATGAAAATTTTGTTGGTCCCTTGCATATGGTGTTAGGTCCTATAGACTAGCTTAACCTATGAGGGGAGGGGTGAATTGGGTTTATAAAAATTTCTTAGTTAACCCTTATTAAATCAATTTTTCTCTTTTCATGCTTGTATGCAATGCAATATGAAAGAAATAATAAAATAGTAAAGCGCAATGAAAGTAAAGCAATCACACAAGAGACACATAATTTTTATAGTGGTTCAAGCATCCCTATTCCACTCTTCCAAGAGCACACCCCTTGTGCCTTGGGTTCCACTATCTCATATAATGGAAATAGAATAGTGCACCTAGCACTCTCCTATATCAGGTCTAGGGCGCATAAACTCAGTGCCTATGCACTCTTCTAGATTTCAGCTCAAGGGGGCATTAACTAGTGCATCAAGCACTCTTCTAAATCAGCTCTAGAGGGCATACACTTAGTACCTCAACACTCTTCTAGATTCTAGCTCAAGGGGGAATAAACTAGTGCATCAAGCGCTCTTCTAGATCAGCTCCAAGGGGCATAAACTTAGTGCCATTGCACTCTTCTAGATCTGCTCCAGGGGGCGTGAATACATAGATAAAACAAAAAATAGAGTTACACTTAGAATGTGTTTCTTATTGAACGTCGGGGAAGATTGATTTGTATAGCTCCTTTTTGTGTAGAAGATCTTCCCTTTGTGTTGTAAAAGATGGTCTTGTATGAAGAATGTGAAGTTGGAAGCTCTTGAATGAGTGAGGAAGGTTTAAGCTCTTTGTCCTTTGGTTGCTTGAAGATGAAAAGGTTAAAGTTCAAAGAAATCTTCAATATGAATCCAACAACCTTTTTGAAAATGTCCCTTAGCATCTCCTTAAGTATCTCTCTTAGAAACTTGGCTGTTGGAGAAGGATGAGTTTCATTAAATATAGAAAATGGAGGTAGGTGAGCAACATTGAAAGTAAAAGACTGTTCTGAGTTTCTCCCATTAGAATGCATTGCTTCAGATTGGTCTTAAACTTCTGGAAAGTCTGCAATGCCATTCTTGACAGAGAACAAGATGGTTGCTCAAAAATGGAAAGCTTTTACAGAGTATTAAATTTCTAAATTGTTTGAAAATAGTGACCTTTTACTATAGCAATTACTGTAGTGCACCACAATATTACTTCTTGAAGACATCGCTTCATCCGAAGTTAATTTTGGACAATATGAAGGTTGGCACATTTATTTGAAAACTACTATATCATATCATTGTAGTTGTTTACTGTAGCAAATCACTATAGCACTCGTGAACATGGCTTTGTCCGAAGTTAAATTTTGGACAAACTTAACATTGGGCTTTGTCCGAAAATTACTGTAGCATATCACTATAGCAGTTGTGAATAACTTTGTCTGAAGTTGATTGCGCTTCATCCAAAATTAGTTATTGTGCCCAAAATTATAGCAATGTACTATAGCATTTTACTATAGTAGTGTGAATAGCTTTGTCTGAAGTTAATTCTGCTGTGTTTGAAGCTTACTGCTTTGTCTGAAATTCAATGTTTGAAGCTACTATAGTGATCACTGAAACACTTTACTATTGTAGCTACTATAGTAGTCGGACTTAGAAATTTATGGACTTTTGACACCTTGTTAATTTGATATTTTTTATTATATTTTCCATTATAAATCATAATATAATTATCCATATAAGATTTGCACAACTTATATAGTAAGGATGGTGTGCTATTGTAAGCAACCAAATTTAAAACCTATACTCCTATTAAATTACCTATAGTAGTGCAAGTAAGAGTTGATTCCATGGAGAGTATCTAGCTTAGTTTTATGCGATGTGAATAAGAATGGAGAGTTTTGAGTGTAGTAAAAATAACATTGTCAAAGTGATCAAGCAAAAAAATAAATCTTGGTCTAAGTTAACATTCACCACCAGAATTTAATAACTGATCATCGATGCAAGTATAAATCAATTCATACTTTGAATATTCATCATTTGAACTATTTTTCCTATCTCTCCTTCGACATAGTTAATTATAAAACAGCATTCTAATTAACACTAACTACTAAATAACCCCACACTAGTGCTAAAGGCAACTTTAAGATTTGTAGAGATTGGTGAAGCTAAACAACATAAGCACCACTGGTTGCATTTAATTTATTCAAATATTTATCCTAAGATTTAATAACTATTACCAGTAGCAAATTATTAAATCTTAGTTGCTTCATAAATTAGAGAGATCAAAAAATTATGGATTTAATATCTAATTTAGCAATAGATTGCAATGAATAATAAACTACTTGGCCTTCCTAGCAATTACACGCAATAATCATAAGCATAAACATAGAAGAACATTTAATACTCAAAGCATAAATTAAACAATAAAAATAAATTACATCTTATAATATATTGATTCTAAGCCTTCCATCTCATTAAACTAAGAATAAAAGTTTAGCCACACAGGGCCATGAAAACACAAAGAAAAAAAAATAGAGAAGAAAAAAGAGAAAAGATGAATTCCCTATGTCAAAAGCTTCCAAAAAGTCCTTGTATCTTTGTTAAAACCTCCTTAAATAACCCTAATTATGGTTATTTTTCCCTTTAACAGATTCTTCAAGTAGTTTTGTGCATAAAATATGCAAAATATCAAAAATACCAAGTTTCCACACTTAAGAAACGCACTGGCGTCATGACTCCAAAACCTATTATCTGCAATGTTCAAGAGTAATGTTCACTATTTTAACCATATATTTCTCATATGATATCATAATTATATTATTCTTGATGCATTTAAGGAAGAATTTTAAGAGCTACAACTTTCATGTTAATCACATTTTCAAAATAATCCTTCATATATTACAAAAATAGGCCACAAGTGATGCCTTGTGTCATACTCAGTGAGTTTGAAGTCTAAGATGGTTTTAGTATTTTGGTCATAACTTCCACATATGATCTCCAAATCTTATGATTCTTGATTTTTGGTATGGTTAATGTTAAAGGCTACAATTATATGTTAAAAAGTTTTGCTGAATCAGTCTCCTTATATACCAAAAATATCCTTAAAGTGACACCAAAGCTTTCCAAAATCATCCGATTAGCTTTGTTTTGCTCATAACAATTCCATTTGTCTCTTAAATCAAAATATAAGAATAGTGAGTGCATTTAGGCATCAAATAAGTGTAAAGGAATAATTATTATGGGAATAAAATATGGCATTTATATTCTCATCAAATTTTCCTATACTTAACTTTTGCTCATCCTTGGGCAAAACTCAGATTCACTCTTCCTAAAAACAAACATCAAGGTTGCAACATCATCAACAAAGAACAACCAAACTTTTCAAAATTGATAACACATCATAAAAAAACATTCTTACATAACTTATAATCACTTAGTATGCATTTTCTCTTGAATATGGAATGAACTAAATACATAGACCCTCATGGAAATAAACACTCTTCTCTCATGTGTTTGAAGGGTATATGTTTTTGCTCAAATTCATTCCGATAGAAATGATCTACCATAAGCTTTCTTATTTTCTTATTCTCCACCACTGGGACCACATGCATATCATGAATCATAAGGACTTTTCAAGGGTTGTAATGGGTTTAGGATCATGGTGAGAAATTTTTGGAAATGTAGCTCAAAAGCCATTGAAACAAGTAAAGCACAAATAAATCAACTCAAGCTCAAATATATATGACATGTAAAACCAATTACTTCATTCAGTAACCTCCTTCCTTGTGTATATGATGTATAACAAACCCCTTTCTTTAAATATTTGGAAAAATTATCAATATAAACAATTTCTTCACTCATTTTTTTACATTGGAACCTCTTAAATTGAGAATAAAAGCATGTTCTCTTTCACCAATCATAGCCATAACACAAATCCAAACACCTCCACACTTTATTTCTTATACACCCATACATAGCACAATGATGACCCATGCTCAACTAGCTCTATGGATTGGGTAAAAATATTATTTTTTTGGGTTTTAAGCTTGTAACATAGGTTTACAATAAAAGTCTATAAAGGTCAAAGAGATTCAATAAGAGAAACAATTAATCACAGGGTAGGATATTTAGCTCATGTAGCTTATAATAAAGAAGGCCTTAATCATGCTCATAAATAATGTATCAATATGATCTCAAAGAGAATCAAGGCAAGTTCTAGATAAATAATTCCATGGAAGAATATTTCTCATGAAAGAAAAGAATGAGATTGATATGGATGTGTCAATCAAAAGGCAAAAAATCTAACCAACTTTTGTCTATGAAATTTAGTCATCACCATTCTCAAGGAAAATAACTAGACTAATTAATTACAAATTGAAAGATTACTTATTCAATCATGTTATGAAATTTTTAAGTTTAATTGAATCTTGCTCATGACATCCACAACCTCAAATCAAAGGAAACCACCAAAACAAAGGGCAAAATTCTCTCTCTATCTCTCAATTTTTTCTCAAAAATAAAAATGAAAACACAACCTAAATCTAAATCCCCTCCCCACACTTAAAACTTACATTATCCCTAATGTAAGGTCAAATGCAAACAACATGCAAAAACAACCATAATTGGAATGAAAAAATAAGAAGGAAATAAGAAAAAGAAACATAAACTCCCCTTGGGTTGCCTCCCAAGTAGTGCTTTTGTTTATAGTTGTTGGCTCGACTCATTGATTCTTTCTTCAATCTAGAACAATTGCAACCTGAAAATAACAAAGCATGCATGTGGGTGGGCTAATTCCTTTAATATCTGCATTTATCCAACTAACACCCATCTTATGCTTATTAAGAATCTGCACAAACCTCTCTTCTTATAGTGCATAGAGTTTACGAGAGATGGTCACTAGTAAGGTTTATTCATCTCCAAGGAAAACATACTTGAGGTGACTAGCAAGAGGTTTTAAATTTGGAATAAATGCCTAAAAAATAGAAGGTAAAAGTCTCTTATTAGAAATTGGTCACTCAATATAAGGATCATTACCTGATTCTGATAACTTAGGAAAGTCCTCTAATGCTACAATAGTTTTTTGCAATTCAGTACTCAAAGGTAACACCTTATTCTCCTTCTCAAGATGCTTACTAATCACAACTTCCAATTTATCTTTTCCACCAAGTTCAAAAACTTCCAGTGTACAAGAATCAATCACATTAACAAAGAAAATAGTATCATCAACTCCAAGAAATTTCATGGCATTATAAATGTTAAACTTGACAATTTCACTATCAACTTCCATAGTAAGTGTGCCACTATGAACATCTATCTTAGTCTTGGATTTCTTTAAGAATGGTCTTCCTAACAAAATAGGAGTGGTTTGATCACCATTTCCCATATCTAGCACATAAAAATCAGCAAGGAAGACTAAATCATTAACTTGCATAACTACACCTTTAGGATAGGCATTAGATCTATCAGCTAATTGAATCACAATACTAGTCTTATTCAAAGGTCCAAGTTTCAAAGAAGCATACAAAGAATATGGCATGACATTAATGGAAGCTCCTAAATCTAACATATTCTTTTCAAGTTTAGTGTTACCTATCATGCAAGGGATAGTAAACCTATCTGGAGCTTTGCATGCAAGGAGTTTTCTTTGAATGATTGTAAAAACATTCTCCCCTACTCTCACCTTCTCATATCCCTTAAGTTTTTATTTTCTCTTTTTTGTACACAATTCTCTCAAAAATTTAGCATAACAAGGTACTTATTGAATGGCATCAAAAAGTTGAATAGTGCTTAATTTTTTGAGATTCTGCTAAAGCCTAAGGAAAAGGTGGTATTGGTTTATATTCAGAAAGAGATCAAAACTTACATTGAGTTACTTCATCACCATTGGGAATGTCCTTATCTGCAACAAGACCTTTCTCCTTTTCTCCTTTCTCCTTTTCTCTTAGGTTCACCATTGTTTAAGAGGGTAATTTTCCAGAATTTTGAGCCTCTAGCTAATTGATTGTGGTTACCATCTATCTTACATGGTTCTCCAAACTCTGAATGCAAGCTCTTGTCTCCTATTGAAATTGCAAAGTATTAGTGGTAAGAGACTTAATAATATCTTCTAAAGACATACCAAAATTAGACGTTTGTCCCTGTTGTTCTTTAGGTGGGTATGGTTGCTGATATTGCTGGAAACTTGGGCAAGAGTATAAGGCTTTACTTGTGAATTCCCATAGCTAAAATTAGGGTGATCCATCCATCCTGAGTTATATGTGTTCAAATAAGGATCATACTTTCTTTATGGTTGTCTAGAAAAACCACTCATCACATTCACTTGTTCAATAGGTTTCTCTTGAAGAGTTGGGCACATATCAGTTGAATGTCCTACCATCGAAAAAATTCTACAAGCCTTCACCATTTGCATATTACCTATAGCCATTTGACGAACAAGAGAAGTTAGACCTATAATCTGTTGTTCAAGGGAGAAAACACTTACCTAATTAGTAGGTTTGGATAGAGAGTCAAGCCTAGTGCTAAATTATTGCGAATTGGCTGACATGTTTGTAACCAGATTTCTTGCAGCTTCAAAAGTTTTATCCACTAAAGCTCCTCGACTAATGGCATCAATGACGCTCATTTTAGTGACTAGAAGGCCTTCATAGAAATACTAGATGAGTAGCTGCTCACTAATTTGATGATGGGAGTAGCATGCACATAATTTCTTAAAATGCTCCCAATATTCATATAAGGATTCTCCACTATACTGTCTCACACCACAAATTTCCTTTTGAATGTTGGTTACCCTTGAAGATAGGAAATATTTCTCCAAAAATAACCTCTCCATCTCATTCCATGTTATGATGATCCTAAAGGTAGATAATAGAGACAATCCTTAGCCAAATCTTTCAAAGAGAACGGAAAGGCCCTCAGTGTTATGTGCTCTTCGGTCACCCCCGTGGGTTTCATACTTGTACAAACCGCATGAAACTCCTTGAGATGCTTGCGAGGATCTTCACTTACAAGACCATGAAAAGTGGGCAAGAGATGTATTAATCCAGATTTTAATTCAAAATTAACGGTAACATCTAAATTAGGAATTGTTATGCATAAAAGTTGTTGATCTAAATCAGGTGTGGCAAGCTCTTTCATCGTTCTATGTTTAGCCATGATTTCCTCCTTTTCTGAATTTGAATTACTATCTTCAAATAGAGGATTAGAAAATAGTTCATTCTCTTTAGAAATTCTATAAGTTTCTCTCCTTAACCTGTGCAAAGTTCTTTATTTTTGGCTCGTACTACAAATCACCTTAATTAGAAGATCGAGAAACAGTCATAAATAATCAAAGAAAATCTAATAAATACTAAAATATATATAAGGAAAGATCTTTTTTTTCCAAAAAGGAAAATTCAAGAACAAAATAAAGATCACAAGAGCATTAAAAAATCGACTAGAATCACTCTCCAACAATGGTGCCAAAAATTTGGTGTGTGGTCGTAGGCAACCAAATATAGAACCTATACTAAAATTAAATTACTTGTAGTAGTGTGAGTAAGGGTTGAGCCCACGGAGAGTATCTAGCCTAGTTTTATGTGATATGAATAAGAATGGGGGGTTTTGAGTGTAATAAAACTAACATTGTAAAAGTGATCAATCAAAGAAACAAACCTTGGTCCATGTCAACATTCACCATCAAAATTTAATAATTGATCATCGATGCAAGTATAAATTAGTTCATACTTTGAATATTCATCATTGGAACTATTTTTCCTACCTCTCCTTTGATATAGTTAATTAGAAACCAACATTCTAATTAATCCTGACTACTAAACAACCCCACACTAGCGCTAAAGGTTTAATCTAATAGCAACTTTAAGATTTGTAGAGATTGGTGAAGCTAAACAACACAAGCACCACCGGTTGCATTTAATTAGTCAAATATTCTTCCTAAAATTTAATAATTACTGCCAGCAGCAAATTATTAAATCTTAGTTGCTTCAAAAATTAGAGAGATCAAATAAATATAGATTTGATATCTAATTTAGTAATAGATTACAACAAATAATAAACTAGCTAGCCTTACTTGCAATTATACCCAACAATCATAATCATAAATATAGAAGAACATTCAATACTCAAAGTGTAAATTGAACAATAAAAATAAATTAGATCTCATAGTATGTTGATTTTGAGGCTTTCATATCTTTAAACCATGAATTAAAGTTTAGCCATGTAGGGCCATGAAAAGACAAAGAAAAGAAAATAGGGAAGAGAAGAGAGAAGATGAATTTCCTATGTCAAAAGCTTCCAAAAAGTCCTTGTATATATGTTCAAACCTCCTTAAATAACCCTAATTAGGGTTATTTTTCACTTTATATGGATTCCCTAAGTGATGTTGTGCATTAAATATGCAAATTACCAAAAATATCAAGTTTTTGCACTTAAGAAACACTTTAGCACCGCGGCTCCAAAACCTACTATCTGCAATGCTTAGGAGCATTGTCCACTATTTTGGCTATATCATTTTCATATAATTTCAAAATTATATGATTTTTAATCTGTAAGAAATATAATTTGTATATATACAACTTTTATGTTGATTACATATTCAAAATAATCCTTCATGTATTTCATAAATAGGCTACAAGTGACGCCTTATGTTATACTTAGTGAGTTTGAAGTCTGAGATAGTTGTAGTATTTTGGATATAACTGCCACATATGATCTCCAAATCTTGTGATTCTTAATTTTTTGGGTGGGTAACTTGAATATCTACAATTTATTTGTTTAACACTTTTGCTGAATCAATCTCCTCATGTATCAAAATATCCTTGAAGTGACATTGAAGCTTTCCAAAATTATCCAATTAGCTTTGTTTTGCTCCTAACAACTCCATGTGTCTCCTAAATCAAAATATAAGAATAGTGAGTGCATTTAGGCATCAAATAAGTGTAAAAGATTAAATATTAAGGGAATAAAATATGACATTTATATTCTCATCAAAGGATGTACTCTTTGAATCACATTCTTTCATTTTTCAATAATTTGTGCATTTTCCACAATATAACTCATTTAAGCACTATTTTTCTTTTGCAAATATTGAAACATATATCTTCATTCTAATAAACATAAATATATGATCTAACAAATCTCAATATGATAAACATAGTTAAATGTAATATGGATCAAGGCAGTTTCTTCATTAGGGTGTCTAATATGCTTGCACAAATGATATTCCAACAAAGCACACATATTTCAAGCATATTTGCCTACATTTTAAGCTTTCCAATCTAAAAGTATCATTAATATAAATTAAGTCTTAAGAAAAATTTTGTTGTCATCGAAATCATACAATACTCCCAATAGATGGTAGCTCAAGGGGGGGGGGGGGTGAATTGTG
>JAYJMB010003658.1:22309-57292 GCA_036873735.1 Pouteria campechiana
CCCAAGGGAGCTTTTAAAACTTTGGCTAAATTAAATGACGGTGCTGAAATAAAATGAAGAAAATCTCATAGCACACTTGAACACAAAATTTTTATAGTGGTTTGGCCCTTCCTGGGTTCCTACTCCACCTCTTTGAGTCAGTCTTTCTTGTTATACTCAAGTTCCACTAACACTTTGATTAGCACTCTGATCAAATACACACTTGTTAGTTCTACTAAGCTCGCCAACCAACTCTTACAAATCCCAGCAAGTCTATCCTACTTACTGTAACAAACAGACATACACTACAAGCCCTTTACTTGCAGAAATACAAACAACAATAAAATTATACAAAGTAAATGCTTCTTACTTAAGTAGATTGTACAAATTAATGAAAAATAATAAAGGATAAGATACTTAAGAACAAATGTTTCAAACTCCAAATGATTGCTAAAGTAATAGCATTGAATGCTGAATCAAAGTTGAGCATAGGTGGAGTTGAAAGCTTTTTGGAAGAAAACTTAGAGGCTTGAGTAAATGCCAGTTTAAATCTCTGAACAACTTAGTTTTGTACGTTCTAGTGATTTTAATCTTCTTTTTATACTACTGGAAGAGCACTTAGCTATTGATTGCTTTTCTGGCAATTTTCCAACTGTTTTGGGTTGCATTTCTAACATGTCGCACAGCGTTCCTCATTTCATTGTTTCCTTCAAAGCCTCTAAAGTAAAGCTTCAGAGCCTCTGAAGGTTGGGCACTATTAGTTACAATTGTTGCATTTAATTCCAAATGTTTTGAAGCTCGGCTAGTTTAAATTTTTTTTATAGGTAAGCATTTCAAATCCTCTAAAGGTGGTCTTAGAGGTTCTGAAGTTCCTTCATGTGCGCTAACAGCTCTAACTACTAGTTTTTGGCCTTTGAAGCATGCGGTCGTTCCTCTGAAGCAATTCAGAAGAGCTTCCTTGCTTCTAGACTAAGTTCAGATTGATTCTTCTAAACTCTAAAGGGTAGGATGTTCCTTTGAACATGCTTTGAAGTTATTCAGACTTGTATTTCAAACCTTCTAAGCTTCTTTGAAGTTATTCAGACTTGTATTTCAAACCTTCTAAGCTTCTGTATGCCCTGAACTCTTCTTCACTTGACTTCAGAAGTGTTCTTATGCATCTGAAATCCTCTGAAGCTTGATTCCATCATTTGAAGTACCTTTGAAGGGCTTCCTTACTTCTGAACTAAGTTTGGTATTATCCTTTTGACCTTTGAAGCATGCACAACTTTCTATTTTTAGATCCTCTAAACATTGATACATCTTCTAAAATTGTCTTTCTTGATTTTAGTAGTATTTTACTACCTCTAAAATCCTTTGTTAAGTTTGGAATGGTTCCTCTTAGAACATTACTTATTCTTCTTCCTCTAAAAAATTTGAATGTGGTAGATTTAATCTTGATATAATCTTGACAATGTTGTCCATACCTCTAAAGTTACTTCCCTAGCTTAGTTAATCTACTTTAATCATTTATTTCTGCAATACTTATTAACATTACTTGTTAATACCTCAATATTTCACTCATGTATTTGCTCATCATTATAACTTAGTTAGTTAATGTAACACCTAAGGTATTGAAAATTGAGGGATAATTTTTTTATTTGATTATAGTGATGATTTGAGGTGAAGAAAATTAAGGTTGAAATGAAATGGTACAAGTATATATGAAGTGCATGCGAGTTAAATATAACTATACTATTAAAAGTATATGCTAGTGATTACATGACTTGAATCTTAGTTATTTAAGGGATATCATTGTGCATTTTAATGATATATTAATGAGAAAAAATTATAGTAAGAATATATGAGAAAAATAAAAAAGGAAAAGAATGAAGAAAAAAGCAAGAGCAAGGGGCACTGGGTTGGGTGTCGGGGCACCCAATTTGTGGTTTGGATGAATACAGGGGCAGGGGGTTGGGTGCTAGGGCGCTGGTGCGGTGTGTGCATGCAAAGCACCAAAACAATGAGCTGTTTAAATGCTCCATCTCCTTCCTCCTTACCCATTTGAAGCCTCCTTTCCTCTCTCATGCCCTAACGCTTGAAAACTTTTGCTTTGTACCCCATTTAGATGGGATTTTTATTAGAAAAAAATCTTTCTTTTTATGGATATGTATCATCTACGTCCCAAGTATCCTAAGATCTAGCTGATTGGATGGTAGAGAAAGGGGGAAAAGTGAATTTTCTTCAATTAATTAAAAATTCCTAAAGAGTTGGAGTCGGATTCTCGTTATGGGGTGAAAGCTACACCTAAATTTCATGGTAAGTTAAGTTTCCCCAATTAGATTTGTGAATTTTGTTTTATTAGGGTTTTATACTGTTTGTAAATAGTAATTTTTGGAGAAAATACATGAATTATGTATGGATATCATAGGAAAAATGAGTAATCAGTTAATTATAATATTTTGGAGTTTAATTGAACTTGGGAAATCCAAAATTTGTTGTTGTTCATAGCCTTCTTGAAAGTTGGAAAGGGCATCTTGTGTATAAGGTGTTTGAGTAGCAAATTGATGGAACTAAAGGCTTAATTAATTTTCCATTAAAGTGGATTAACTTTTAATTATGTTGTGTAATGATTAAGTGTTGTTAGAAATGAAATCTCTTTGAGACATTTCACTAAAATTATGTAATCTAAATAATGCCTATGAGATGCTTGAGGAAATGCCTCAATGAGAAACAACCTGTAATTGGCCAATTCCATAGTAGCCCCCAAGTGTACATTGAAATGTGTATCTAAATGACATAAATTGATAAATGAAATGATGGTTAAGAATTCTAAATTGGGTATTTTAATAAAGAAAGCCTTGAAATGGTGGTTTAGGTGAAAACACCCAAATTTGGCCCAATTGGAATCTCAAATGGAAATGGGTGTCGATTCCCCACTAAAATAAGTGTTTAAGATGTATACTTGACTAATAAGATATTTGATATATGTGTGATTTGAATTGTGACCTGTGTGACATGTATAGGGTCAGTTGACTATGGATGAGAAGTTATGAAATTTGAAGAGTTATAGAACTTAAAGAATTATGAGGTAAGTAGGCTCTTTTCTAGTGGAATGTATTGCTAGATGAGGATAGTAATTATTGCATGCTTTGCATATGAGCATGTATGAAGGGATGGGGATAGTGGCTATCCCATAAATTTTTGTTTAATATATGTATGTAAATTTGGCATAGTGGGGATAGCAAGTATCTCATGATTATGTACTCAATGGTATTCATCATATTATGTGACTGTGTGAATTTAATGCGATAATGAATGTCCCGTGACTGTGTTGATGTGTATTTTGTTGTGTATGGGTGGATTGATGGGGATAGTATGTATTCCTAGGTTCTTTTTTGTTATGCCTGGATGAATGGGGATAAAGACTATCCCATGATTCTTATGAGTGTGTGTGCATTGATGGAGTGGAGAGCATTCCATGATTTGTATATGGGCATGGTAATTGAATTATTTTTATTATAATAATTGCATGGATATACTGTGAGATGCCTAAATGGCATAGTTATGACACATTATGCCCAAATGGTACAGTTATGAGGTTCTTTCCTATATGGTATAGTTCTAATATGTTGTGACTACATGACATATTTACGATAGGCCTAGACTTGATATGTTGTGCCTAGATGGCATGATTATGATATTATATTCCTGAATGAAGTAGAATGTATATTGGAAATAATGAGGACTTAAACCTCATAGCATTATTGCATTGTCATATTTTTAGTCATGTTCTGGTTCTGAACATGTTGTTTCTATTTGACTATCATTTTCTATTCAGCCTACTTATTGAATTGGCCCGGACTCACTCTTTTATTTAAATTTTTAGCTGGCGGGTCGGGCAATGGAGCCCAATTGTGGGTTGGGATTTGTGAGCAGGATTTGAAGATGCCCTTCTTGTGGTATGATGAATTGAGATTGTAATCCCATAGTGTATTTGTATAATTGTATTGAAAAAATTTCAAATAAGTTGTATTGGCATGTCATAGTGATAAATATTTATGATATTGTGCATAAATCTGTACTATTCCAGTTTATGTCTATTGTCATCACGATGCGACTATAGTTCTAGGCAATTATGGATGTGTTTTATGGTTTATGTTAGGAATTCATAGCTATTGATATTGTGATTTTATATGATTAATGAATGTACAAGTTTAGATCCATATAATTCAAGTGAGACTCAGCAAGGTTTATGGTAGAATATTTCCCTTAAAAATGGGAAGATTATAGGGTGATGTTAAAATATATAGGCCCTAGCTGGGGCGTGATAGTTAATCATGTTCATCATTAAAATAAAGCTAAATTAAAGGGTTAGAATTAATATTCTCTCCCTTTTTGATGATAACAAAACATCTGAGTAACATACCTTTCAGAAAGATAATAATTTCTAATGCTTCCCCTTACTAAGTGCATCTCTTAATGACTCCCCCTCAATGACTGCACTAGTACTAACTGTAATTCTACTACCGATATTTCTTCCCCTTTTTATCATAATCAAAAAGCTCATAAAAGAAAAGAAAAATAGTGACATTAGATGAATAACATAGACGTGAGAAAAAAATATATTTCATTTCAACAATAGAATAGGATACACAATGTACATAACTAAAAAAGAAATATACAGCAAAATTGTATATACATGTAAAAGAAATACATAGTATAGAGAGAAAACAAAATGAAGGAAATAACTCAGGGTTCTTAGGTTGAGGCTTAGGCCTTTTAGAGTAGGTTAGAGGGAAGAAGCTAAGGCTATTAGATTGTGGGGTAGGTTGGGTGGAAGGAGTGGGTTTTTGAGGGGGCAGTGTGGAAGGTTTTGGTCTGGGGGTTTTGGGTGTCTTAGATACTATAGTTTTGGTTCTAGTGGTGGTGGGATAGGCAACGTTAATGAGAATAGGAGTGAGGTTAATGGGAATGGTAGTAGGTGGTTTCTATTGAAGGTTGGGAGCGTTAGATTGTGACTAGGATGAGTTGAATTCTTGCCCTAATGGCAGGATCTTGCAACTCTTGGAATGGTGTGTGTTTTTTTTATCTAAGAAGGCTTTAAAGTTGGCATGCATCCTACCATAATATTCTTCATGGTGTAGGATGATTGATGGAAGGTTATTAGGGGTAGGCTTTGGTGGGGGTTGAGGTTTGGCTAGTGGTTGGGTGCTAGCATTAGTTTAGGTGCTGATTTAGGTTTAGGTGAAGGGTTAGGCTTGGATGAAGGAGGGATTGGGTTGATGTTGGGATCATTGAGAATGGCTATTGGGACATCTTCAGTGGTGTCAAGGATGATCTTAAGTTTATACATGTAACTAGGGTTGCCTAGTTCTAGAAATGGTATGGGCATGTCTTGCATGAGGGCATCTAAGTTGGCCTGTTAACTCTTGGAATACACTTTTTGTTGGAGAGAGAAAAAGTTGGGATCAGAAGTGTCAATGGGGGTTTGAGATTGTAGTGGAGGTGTTGATTTAATGGAGATGGGTTTGGGTTTAGGCAGGGCCCTTTTTCTGAAAGTTGATTGTCTTTTTGGAGGACATTTTAGCTTGGGAACTGGTGTAGGCTGTGGAACAAGCTTGGGTGAGGAAGGTTTTGGTGGGAGGTTGGATTCCTTTAGGTATAGAGGAAGGTAGTCATCCAGGTTTGAGAGTGGCTTAGGTTTATAGTTTTTGAGAGTGTGAGGAGGATCCTTAAGAAGAATGATATTAGTTGTAAATTCAGGATCTTTAAAATTTGAGAATGGGAGGTCTGTGGGTGTAGCAGGTTAGTTTTCGGACTTAAGAAGGAAGGTGTTTACTGCATTAACCTCCTTTCAAGTTTGAAAATCTTGGGAGGTCATTTTAAATTTCTTTGCAACCTTTACAAGGGCAGGTGGAGTGGATTTTGGGATTGTGGAAGGCTGGATGGTAGGAGTTTGGACTCAAGCCTGAGGAATGGGTGCGGTAACAAGTTTGGAGGATTTGGTGGATGTTTGGGTTGTAGGTAGGTTAGCTTGGGATGGTGGCATTGGTTTAAACGGGAATATAGGGAATTGGTATGGGATGATGGCTAGAGATTGGGTTTGGATTAACTAAGGACTAGGGAGGACTGAGGGATGTTGAGTAGAGGTATCTTCAGAGATTTGGGTCTCTGAGAGGATTATGTTATGGGAGGATTAGAAGGTGGGTTGGTTTGGAAAGAAAGCTTAGAGGGTGAGTGTGTAGGTGAGAGATTTGTAGATATAATTAGTGAAGGTGCTCTGTGGTGATGACTAGGGAAGGATTGGGTTAAGGACTGGGTAGGTTGAGGCTGGGTTCTAGCAGACTCATGTAAGGACATCATTGCATCCAGTTTCTAATGTAGTGATTCCTCAACTTTGCCTACTCTAAGGTGAAGGGCTGAAAGATTGGTTTCTAGGTTGGTTAGTCTAGAGTGAATGAGTTGTAGGTGGGAAAGAAGAATGGTTTCTAGGTTGTGTGGAGTTGGGTAGGTGGGTTGAAAAGGTTGAGGTGTTGGCAGTTGTGTTTGCGGGTGAGTTTGGGTTGGCTTATTTGTTGATGGGGTTGCTGCTGCTATGCTTTCCTCTCTTGTTTCTTCTTCTTCCACTTCTATTTCTTCTTCACTTACTCTCTTAATTTGTTCAACCTTTCTTGGCTTCTTAGAAATCCATCCATTTGTAGTTTTTGTGAAGCCAATTCTTTTCAAAGTGACTTGGCTCACCATGTCAGTTCCTTTAAATTCTTCTCCTTTTTCTTCTAATAAGTCCACTTTGGCAATCCTTAGGAATTTGGAAAATGCATTCCATAAGGGAGTGGAAACCTTGTAGTTGCCTTGACAAGGTATAGATGGTCTATTATGGTTTGAGCTAGATCCACCTCTTTCTTATTCTTCATTGCCCATAAGATCTTGGCAACCTTCTCTAAAATTTGGTCAGTTCCTCATATTTTTGGTTGGATGTTATTGATGATAAGTATGTGAGCAAACTTAAGGTCTAAATCCAGATGACTAGCATTAGATAATTCTCCTTTTCTCCAATTTCTAACCCCTCTAGTTCTGAAAATAGCTCAGCTCTAGTGGATGGCCACTTTACTTCTTGCGTTTCAGTCTCAAACAGACTGCACTCCTCTCTTATGCTATCTAGGGAAAGGTTTATCTCATTCTCTCCTATCCAAGACCTCTAAGTGTTGGTACTAAAGTTGCTAACTAGGGCTCTAACCATCCTAGAGTAGCATTTACCCTTATGGCTTAAAAATTCTTCCCGACCTTGAAATTGAATCCTTCTACATACTTTGAGATTCAAACTATTTTCCCCCAAAACTTCAAATTCAAATACTCTACCTTGAACTACCTTCTTATTCTGAAAACTTCTTGCATATCTATCATATGTAGACTCTCTATTCTGAAAAGTACCTCAAAGGCTTTGTCTACGACCTCCCCCTCTCTTTCTAGGGGCTCCCTCCTCAAAATCTTCTCTTCTTCTTCTTCTTCTTTTGCTTCTGGATTTGGCGGATATTGAACCTACTGATTTTCTTTCTCTCTTCATCCTCGCCATTGCAATAGTTAGGTTTTAGGGTTTGAAGACTCTTGGCTTAGGGTTTTGTGAGAAAAGGGGTTTTTGGAGGGTTTTGGATGTGAGGAAATGAGGATTTCTTAAAATGGAATGAAGTAGATTTGAGTGGGTATTTTGATGGGTAAATTGAGCGGAATTCAAATTGATAACTCTAGAGTAGGGTTTTGGAGCTTAGGTTAAGTGTTTCTTATGAAGTGAATGATCTTAGGGATTTAAGAGGTTTTATGAAGAGGTTTCTTATGAAGTGAATGATCTTAGGGATTTAAGAGGAATTTATAAGAGGTCTTATAAATTCATGCATTCATATGTAAAAAATTCATCATTGAGGTCATATAACTAAACATCATAAAACAATCATATGATAAACAATCTGAGCACATGGATCTAATATGCCTAGCTCCCTTCTAATCTTATAAAATCTATCCTCTAAGAGTGGCTTAGTGAAAATATCTGCTAACTAATTTTCAGTTGGTACATATTCCAAGCAGATATTATGGTTTTACACATGATCTCTAATAAAATGATGTCTAACCTCTATATGCTTAGTCCTAGAATGCAAGACTAGATTCTTTTTCAGATTTATAGCACTGGTATTATCACATCTAATGGGTTTAGTAACATATTTTTGACCAAAATCACCCAGTTGTTGTTTCATCCAAAGGATCTGAGCACAATAACTACTTGTAGCTACATACTCTGCTTGAGCAGTTGACAATGCAATAGATATCTATTTCTTAGAGAACCATGATATGATTATGCTTCCCAGAAACTATAAAGATCCTGAGGTACTCTTCCTATCTACTTTGTACCCATCAAATTCTGCATTCGAGTACCCTACTAACTAAAAATTTGAACCTTTTGAGTACCACAAACCAAGGTTTGGTGTGTCTAAAAAGTATCTAAAGATTCTCTTAACAATAATGAGATTTGATTCTCTAGAATCTGATTAGAATCTAGCACACATAAAGACACTAAACATGATATCTGGGCTACTAGTAGTTAAGTATAAAAGAGATCCTATCATGCTTCTATATAATTTTTGACAAATAATTTTACCTTTTTCATCCTTATCCATTTTAATGGATGTGCTTATTAGAGTCATATAATGCTTTCCATCTTCTAACTTGAATTTCTTCAGGATCTCCAACATGTATTTGGCTTGGTGGATGAAGATTCCTTCTTTCATTTGTTTGACTTGTAGGCCTAAAAGGAAAGTTAACTCTCTCATCAAGCTCATCTCAAATTTTACCGTCATGACCTTAGAAAGTTATTGACTAGTAGCTCCAAAAATTATGTCATCAACATAAATCTTAACAATCAAAATATCATTCATGTCATGCTTAATGGAGAGTGTGGTATCTACTTTACTCCTGATAAATTCTTTCTCAATCAGGAATTTACCTAGCCTCTCATTCCATGCTCTAGGAACCTATTTGAGAACATAAAGGGATTTCTTGAGTTTAAAGACATGGTCTGGATCATAAGGGTATTCAAACCGAAAGGGTTGTTCCACATACACATCTTCATTAGTAAATCCATTCAAGAATGCACTTTTAACATCCATCTAATAGAGCTTGAAACTCATAAAGGATGTAAAAGCTAGCAGCATTCCAATGGCTTCTTTACAAGCAATAGGGGCATATGACTCTTTATTCTTTTTCTTGACAGTATCCTTTTACTACTAATCTTGCCTTATCCCTCACAACTATTCATGATTCATCTAATTTATTCCAAAAGACCCGTTTAGTTCCTATAATAGATTAATGGTCTGGCCTTGGCGCAAGTATCCATGCATTATTTCTTTCAAACTGGTCCAACTCTTCTTGGATGGCCAAAATCCAATTTTCATCTTCTAGGGCTTATTCTATGCATGTTGTCTTTAGTTGAGAAATAAAGGCAAAATTACCATATATTTAGTGATAAGAAGATCTAGTCCTAACTCTATCATAAATGTCATAAATTATTTGGTTTTCAAGATGGGCATTCATGAACATCCAATCTCTAGGAAGAGTAGTATTACCTTCATTATTTACCTCATTTGTAGATAGTTCAACCTCATCCATCACCATCTTTGATTGTGAAGCTTCATTTTCGATGTTTTGCGGTATCATCTTCTCCACAACTGCTGTGAAGTCACCTGTCTCATCATCGAAATCACTAACTCTTCTTGAAGGGTTAGTACTTTCATCAAACTTAATATGGACATAATCTTCAACAGTCCTATTTCTCAAGTTATAGACTCTAAATGACTTGCTAATAATGGAATATCTAAGGAAAATAACTTCATCAGATCTACTGTCAAATATTTTAAATTTTTCCTTGCCATTGTTAAGAATGAAATATTTACACCCAAAGGTATGAAAATATAATATGTTTGGTTTCTTGTCATAAGACAACTCTAACGGGGTTTTGTTAAGTATAGGCCTAGCATAGATTCTATTAATGATGTAACAAGAGGTATTCATTACTTCAGCCTAAAAATATTAAGGCAATTCATATTCACTCAACATAGTCCTTGCCATCTCTTGCAAGGATCTATTTTTCCTCTTTGTTACTCTAGTTTGTTGGGGTGTTCTTGGTTCAAAGAAATTTTGAAGAATATCATTGCTTTCATAGAAAGCAGTGAACCTATAATTTTCAAATTCTCCATTATGATCACTCCTTATGGCAATAATATGAGAACTTTCTTTATTCTGCATATGTTGGTAAAGATCTTAAAGAATGAAAAAGCTGTATCTTTTGAAGCGAGAAACATTATCCAGGTGATTCTTGAAAAGTCATCAATAATGACATATGCATAATATTTTCCTTCAAGACTCACAATTTGTAATGCCTTAAAATTTTCATGTTGAAAAATAGTGATAAGTAGAACGATATGTGCACATTCCATGGTGCACTATTAAAATGCAATACATGGAGCAAAATAAAATGCTCATCTTCATCCTTTCCAGCCATTTTGCACCTTTCAGCCAAACTCCCATGCCCTTGTCTCTTGCAAACCTCCATTTCTTATGGATTTCAATAGATTTTTTTGGGCAAATCCAAGGTGAAGTGAATTGCAATTGTTCGGAGCAAAGAAAGTATGGATTCTAGTGGATTTGAGTTGTAGAAAAAGAAGAAAAATTCAAGGGAAGAAGATCCATTTGAGTTTTTGGGTGAATAACCATGGCAAATTAAAAGGACTATAATTCAGTGAATTGAGCCTCATATCATTGCAAAATGAAGTTAAGAAGAGTGAAGTCATAACACAAGGTAAGCAAGTTTCATTTTTCTCAAAGTTTGGTGTCGCATTTCTTTTCTTGTATATTTTGGGCATTTCTATGCGATCTATGTGATTTCCATGTGATTATTATCATATGATTTCAATGTTTTATACATAAATGAGGGTTTGATTTCATTTGGTTTTCATAAAGTTGAGAACATGAAAACATGGGTTTTCTTATATTGGTTTGAGAATTTTATGCTTAAGCATGTGTAAGTAGTAATGTGTATGGCATAAGCATTCATTATATGATAAATTTAAGCCATGTATTACATCAATGGTTTATCTTGCATTTAAACTCTTATACGTGGATGTCAGTGTGAAAACAAAGAGAAATGAAGGCTCAATCAAGTGCTTAAAATAAAGGAATTACTAGTACTATGGTTTTGGCACCGTGGTGCCCAATCTGGAGCTGCGACGTGGCATTGTAGCATGGATCTATAGCATCACTATAGAAGCCACTATGGTAGCATTGTAACAATACTATTTACAGTTAGAAATTTTGATTTTTGGTGAAAAAATTGGTAGAATATATTATTATATATTTGAGAATGAAATTTATAAGGAAAAATGAGGTGTTATTATGAGCTATGTTAACACGTAGACTAAAATGTGGAGGTGTTGCGAGGATATTGATGGAATGTGAAAATGCCAAGATGGCTAGGCTGTGTTCGATTCTGCATGTGATGGTGATGAGGGTGGCAGGCTGAATAATTTGCCTAATTAGTACACCTAATTCCCTTATTTAGTGTGGATGGAGAACCTATTATCCCTAGGGGGGTCATAGAGGGAGGGGAGTGATCACTAGGGTTGAAAGAGACCTAGCCAAGGTGTAGCTCCTGGTAGGCTTAATAGACCAGAGGGGGGGCGGGGGGGGGGGGCTACAATAAAGGCCTAGGTGGTGGTGTTGCCATGATAAAAATTCCTTAAAAGAATGACTTGGATCATGTTGGGCAATCAAAAATATTGCGGCCCAGTAAATATGAAAAATACTAGAGATAAGATAACATAAAATCTTAAACAAGACATAAATGCATGGTTTGATTGCATTGTCAATATAATCATCATACCTTGGTCATGCATGAGCATGTGAGATTAGATTATGATTTGAAATAATTATTTAATTGACTCCTATTTTATTCTTGTACCTACTTACTTAGTTGTTTGGACTCACCCTATTTTAATTATGATTTTTAGTGGATAGGACTGAAGGCGAAGCCCAACATGGGGTTGGAGCTTAAGGAGAGGGCTAGGCCATGATCCTTATAAAATTAGATAAGCTTTGATTTTGGGTAAGTTGTGGATGTAGATGGGTCCACTGGAGATTTATTTTGATTATAGGTTGATTATAATGTTGTATTTCATCGGTTTTAACAAGATAGTCCAGGAGAGACTCTGCCAGAGTTTCCTCTAGTCACTATCCCACAATAATGCTCCAGAGAGTGGGGTGTTACATATATCTTGTTGGTCCAATAAGATCCATGTGTTGCAATTAAAGAGGTTTAGTTGTATATACTTCTTTATTAGATTTGAAAGGCTCTTTTACTTGCTTTCCTTTCAAGCAACTATCACATAACCCACTTTTATCAAATGTTAGTTTTGCTAGGCCAATAACAAGATCTTTGTTATACATATTTTCAATCATGATTTTGTTGGCATGTCCTAATCTTCTGTGCTACAACAGGGATTCATTATTGCTTTCAACAAGACATTGGACTTAGATATCACACAAATCTGCAACATATATATTTCTGCACCTTTTACCAAGTACTACAACTGAGTTTGACTCATCTAAAATTGAACATATTTGAGATTCAAACATAACCTTGTAACCATTGTCACAAAACTGACTCACACTCAGTAGGTTATGTTTCAATCCTTCTACTAATAGAACATTTGAAACAGTAATAGATTATGGTTGGCCGACCTTACCAATCCCAACCATTTTACCTTTTACCCCTCCCCTATCATGTGCCTTGAGTGACCACTATCAATAAACCATGTGCTACTTCTTGTACCTCTCAAGCACACCTGCATAGATAAGGTTATGCTTTAATTTCTGATACCCATTTGGGAATGGGTCTAGGTGAGTTAGTGATAGATAACTTTGGTACCATTGCATCTTGGGTGCCATTAATCTAGCATCAGAAGAATGATTTGCATTTACTACACTAGTAGTTCCCAAATCAGGTTCTATTTGGGTCCTTATTTTCTTCCAAAGTTGTGACCTTGTCTCTTTTGTTGTTGTCCACCTTTCTTCTTTGGTTTCGTTCTCAATAAGGTGGATGTCAATTTTCAGGGCATTATTTTCTACCTTTACTTGCTCAAATTCTCTAATGGTGCATTCGTTACTCTTGAGCTTAGAGTTTTCCTCTATCATCTTGGAGCATTCATTGGACATTCTCTTAAGCTCCTTTTTAGTCTCCTTATACTTGGCATTTAGAGTCATGAAGTCAGAACATAATTATTTAGCATTTCTTCATGACTAGAATTTTCAGTTTCAGAATTTACCTCATCTTCATGGATGGCCATGAAGCTGATACTAGTGTAATGCTCTTCCTAATCTCTTTCGTTTGGTGAGAGTGTGCTAATTCTTGCCTCGCATTCTTCTTTAGCTTCATTTGAGCTCTCATTTATTAGGTTCTCTAGCATTTCCCATGCTGCAAGAGCTTTCTTCTTTTTCTCAATTTTTTTGTTGCCTCTGTTGTTGTTATTCTTCTTCTTCTTGTTATCGAAGTAGGAGTTATATTTCTTCTTCTGACTTCCATGCTTCTTCTCTAGCTTAGGATAGTCAAACTTCATATGTCCTAGCTTACAACTGTGGTAGCAAATTAGGACTTCTTTCTTCTTGTCCTTGATCTTCAGATTGCTCCTTAAGTTGCTTCCAAATTTCTTTTTCTTTAACATGATCTTGAATCTGATCATCACCATGTCATCATCCTCTTCACCACTTATGGATGCTTCATTCTGAGATTCATCATCATCTAATTATGCTCTTAGTGCAATCGCTCTCTTTCCTTTAGGTTCCTCTGTAACCTTCTACTTAATCATTATCTCATAAGAGAACCCATGAGTTCTTCTACAGTCTTCTTATCCAGGTCCTTGGCTTCCTAGATTGCAGTCACCATAGGCATCCATTGCCTAGGTAGAGATCTAAAGATCTTCTTGACAAGTGTGGGTTCTTCATACTTTTCTTCCAAGGTCTTCACACCATTTGTGATCTTTTGGAACTTGCCAAACATGTTAGAAATAGTTTTTGAATCCTTCAAGTGAAGGATTCATACTCCTAAACAAGAATTTTGATTTTGGTCTCTTTGACCTGATTTGTTCCTTCATGTGCTAGTTGCAGTTTATCCCATATTTCTTTGGTTGTGTCAGACAAGGAGATTTTCTCAAACTCTGATGGGGATAGAGCACAGTAGAGGTAATTCTTTGCCTTTGCATGACATTCTACTACTTAAATGTCCTCTGGAGTATGCTTATCTTAGGTATTAAGGACAAATTTTTTATTTTTAATTATCAGCTACAATTGATAATCTATGGCGATCATAAAATTTTGCATGTGCATCTTCTAGTACACATAGTTTGTTTCATCAAAATGTTGGTTTCTAGAAGTAGACTGTCCCTTTGTTGAAGTGTTGGGGAAATAACTGGCCATTTGGGATTACTTCACAAGTTATGTATACTGGCATTTAAGGATAACAAGTGAAGTTTGCTCTAATACCAATTGTTAGTCCCTTATAGATGGTAGTTAGTATGTTGTCGTAGGCAACCAAATTTAGAACCTTACTCCAATTAAATTACCTGTAGTAGTGTGAATAAGGGTCGATCCCACAAGAAGTATCTAACTTAGTTTTATGCAATGTGAACAAGAAGGGGGATTTTGAATATAATGAAGAAAGTGTTATCAAAGAAATCTATGAAAGCAGAAAACCTTGGTTTAAGTCAACATCCACCATCAAAATCTCATAAATGATCATTGATACAATTATAAATCAATTCATGCTTTTAATATTTACCATCAAAATTATTTTTACTCTCTCTCCTTCAACATAGTTAATTAGAAAACAACATTTGAATTAACCCTGACCACTAAACAACCCCAGACCACCACTAAAGGTTTAATCTAATAGTAGCATTAAGATTTGTAAAGATTGGTAAAGTTAAACAACATAAGCACCAATGGTTGCATTTAATTTAGTCAACTATTCTTCCTAAGATTTAATAACTGCAACAACAACAAATTATTAAACCCTAGTTGCTTTGTAGATTAGAGGGATCAAATAATTATGGATTTGATATCTAATTTAGCAATAGATTACAATGAATAATAAACTAGTAGATCTCCTAGCACTTTAGCTAACAATCATAATCATGAACAAAGAAGAACATTCAATACTCAAAGTATAAATTGAACAATTAAATCAAATTAGATCTCACAGTATATAGATTCTGAGGCTTCTCCTTAAACCAAGAATAAAAGTTTAGCCACACAAGGCCATGAAATCATGAAAAAAAAAATAAAAGAGAGAAGAAGAAGATTCTTTATCTAAAGCCCCAAGAAGTTCTCTCCAAACCCTAGCAAAAGAACCCTAAAAAAGCTCTAGGGATCTATTATTTATAGAGAGTCAAAAATACGCAAAATATGCAAAATCTGCAAAATTCAAAAATTGGGAATGGATTCGGGCACCACCAACACCACCTTGCTGCCCAGTGTGGTGGTGATGTGGAGTGGGAACCGAGTCGGACACCGTCGGCGCCACCTTATTGACTTCAGTGGGGTGTTGTGAAGTGGATTGGCGCTGACGGTGCCGATCTGCTAGCTAAGGTGATGATTTTGGCTTCTCCTCAGCATGTCATCTGGTGTACATATCGTACCGCGGGGGCTTCGCCCCTACACCCTTGGGGAGATCAGTGGTGGCCTAAGAGATTAGGCCTAGGGCCTAATCTCTTCGCTACCACCATAGATCTCCATGAAAAATTCATGCTAGTTGCACCGTGAGATCTTCGACTGACCAAAACAGAATTCGAGTCATCATCTGAAGTTGTCCAAAATTCCTCAATTGACTTCTTTTTGCACTTCACCACTCCAATTGTCTCCTAAATCAAAATATAAGAATAATGAGTATATTTAGGAATCAAATAGGTGTAAAAGATTAAGTATTAAGAGAATAAAATGTGATATTTTGCATTCTCATCAGTAGTTCAAGAGGTGGAGGGGTGAATTGACCTTTTAAAGTTTTGGCCAAATTAAACTATGGTTCTAAAACAAAATGGAAAAAATCATGCAGCACACTTGAAAATAGAATTTTTATAGTGGTTTGGCCCTTCTTGGGTTTCTACTCCACTTATTTGAGTTAGCCTTTCTTACTACACTTAAATTCCACTAACAATTTGATTAACACTTTGATCAAATACACACTTGTTAGTTTTACCGAGCTCATCAACCAACTCTTACAAATCCCATCTTACTTGCTGTTACAAATAGAAATACACTGCAAGCCCTTTGCTTACAGAAATACAAATATAAATAAAATCGTACAAAATAAATGCCTCTTACTTAGGCAGATTGTACAGATTAATGCAAAATAATAAATGATAAGACACTTAAGAACAAATGTTTCAAACTCCAAATGATTACTAAAGTAATGGCATTGAATGTTAAATCAAAGGTGAGCATAAGTGGAGTTGAAAGCTTTTTGGAAGAAATCTTAAAGGCTTGAGTAAATGATCATTTAAATCTCTCAACAACTTAGTTTTGAATCTTCTTTTTATACTGTTGGAAGAGCACTTAGCCATTGATTGCTATTTTTGGCAATTTTTCGACCATTTTGGGTTGCATTTCTAACACATTGCGCTAATTATTAGCATAAATGTGTGGTTTCGATGACAAACAATACTTGATTAAAGATTATGTAGTAATGGTTATTGCGAAGCATTTCACATGCATAATCAAGTTGCAGACCTCACAAGCAAATGAACACAGAGAAGATATTCCAAGGCTTTAATCCTTCTGACTGAAATGACAAATAGCTTGGGCGAGTGCAGAAGCAAATGATGAAGTACAACTATACTCAAAGCTCAAATGAAAAGGAATCAACCGAGTGACAAACTTTTCTATTAAAGTGAAAATTATCTCTGACAAATGCAAAGTAATGAGCATACAACAAACTTCATCTTTCATAAGTGAGCCATAGTCACTAAGCCAATGATTGTCTATTAAAAACAAACAAATGCAAAGTAGGAGAGTTCATTTGCACTTCTACAATTAGTCTATACTTGTAATAGATAAACCAATAGATGAATTGTTGGAAGGATAATTTGTCTACGCCTCTACAATTTGTCTATTACATACAACAGACAATCCAATAGACAAAGTGCTAGAAAGATAATTTGTCCGCGCTTTTATAATTCATCTGTACCTGCAACAAACAATATAATAGATGAACTGTTGAAAAGATAATTCATCTGTGCCTCTTTGATTTGTTTAATACTTACAATGGACAAACCAATAGATGAAGTGTTGGAAAGACAACTCATTCACGCTAACTCGATTTTTCTGCTACTTACTATGAAAAACTAGAAGACAAAAGAACTTTGTTTGATGCAAAACTGGACAGACACTTTGTCTATTATAAGTGAAGATGAGCAATGGACAAACTGAATCATTGAACTTCACCTAGCATAAATGAGGCTCTTTCTAAATCGATGAAAGACTTAGCCATTGCAGAAACTCTTTAACTGATACTTATTAAGAATCAACAAATAATCTTCTCTAAGGTTGGTGTTGTAGGCATTTTAGCAAACAAGAATTAATAAAAAGATAGAGAATTCAAATGAGTTATTCAGAATGGTCTTCTACCATTAATGGAGTTCACCTTTCACCAATGATTGGAATTCAAAGTAGTTATAAATGCGACATTGTTAGATCAAGAAGAAAAATTGAGAAAAACATTGAATCCCTTCTTAAAAGCATTTATTGAACTAAGCCAAAACCTTATACATCTTTTGACAGTCATGAGCCTTGCATTCAAATTCTCAACTTTCTTTGAAGACTCCCAACCACCTTTCAAGAAGATCATTTACTTCTGCATTTAATCTTTAGAAATCTTGCCCCGTGCTTATTATGAAGTGTCTATATAATTGCTTTAACTTTCGATATTCATTTATTATCATTTCCATTAGCTAGTAGTTGAGGCTAGACTCAAGAAGAGTTGTGATTATCTAGGTGCAGACAAAAGCTATTTATTTATGCCTCTTGGAGCTAGAATCTAGAAGAGTATTGGGAGCACTTGATTACACCTCCTAGAGCCGAAATCCAGAAGAGTGCTGGGAGCACTATAGTTACCCCCCCTAGAGCTAGAATCTAGAAGAGTGTAGGGTGCACTAATTGTATTTCTGCTATTGAATATAGTGCAACCCAAGACACTAAGAGGAAAGTGTTCTTTGAAGAGTGGAGTAGAGTGTTAACTTGAACCACTATAAGAATTCCTGAGTCTTATTTATTTGTGCATTGAATTGATTGCTAGAGGGACGTTTGATCTTAAAATGGTTTCGCAAATTTTTAAGTACACAATTCACCCCTCCCCTCTTGAGTATTTGCCTAAGCTTTGAGACCAACAAGTAGTATCAAAGTAGACTACACAAACACTTATAGTCATCCTCTTCATAGATATTTGCCGAGAGGCAATCGTCTACGCAACCACCCTTATTTGATGGAACTAACTTAGCTTATTAAAAGTTGAGGATGAAGCAATTCATTATAGCCAATAATATGGAATCTTGGAAGGCCATTGAAATAGGAATCACTCTTCCCACCACTGAAATAGGTGGATGGACTGAACAGGAGGCTACCTTAGTATAAAATAATGCAAAGGCTATGAACCTTTTATTATGTTGACTATCTTCATTTGAGTTTGATAGAATATCCTCTTGTAATACTACAAAAGGTATTTGGGACAAATTAGTGTTTATATATGAAGGATTCTCACAGATCAAAGGAATTAGAAGGAATATGTTGATAGGAGAACTAGAATACTTTAAGATGAAAGAAGGGAAGAGCATATCAGAAATGTATGCTCATTTTTCAAAAATACTAATACTTTGAAAGGTTTGGAAAAAGAAGTGACAAATTCTGAATAGGTAATGAATATATTGAGGGCACTACTAGAGTCTTGGAACCAGAAGATCACAACGATAGAAGAAGTAAAGAATCTGAATGTTCTTCTGGTGGACAATCTCATCAGCTCACTGATGTCACACAAGCTAATCAAAGGTAAAAGAGAGGAGCCAATAAAGCAAAAGAAAAGTATTGCTCTCAAGGTGAATAAGGAGAGCAGCAGTGACCCTGCATCACAATTTGAAGATAATATGACCATGTTAGTCAAAAACTTAAAAGATTCACAAGAAGCCGTAGAAGCAACACCTCAAGAAGATAACCTAGACAACAAAAGAAAATGGCTGAAAGAAAAAAAAGATCTCCCCACATGCTACAGATGTGGAGGAATCAAAGACATGTCTCCTGAGTGTCCAAATGGAAGAAAAAGTGAACGTGAATGAGAAAGATGAAAGAAAAGAAAAGCAATACTTCAAGAAGTCATCAAGAAATCAAGCTAGAGGAATGTACATGAATGATGAAGATTCCTCGAGCATAAGTTCAAGTGAGAAAGGTGACAATGAAGTTAGAAACCTTACAAGAATATGTTGCATAGGCCACATGGAGAATGAAACAGTAAACTAAATCTCCATCAAAGAGCAATGCACAACAGAGCAAAGATATTCTGATTCTTCAAGATGGAATAGTACTTGTACAAAATATAAAAATTTTGATGAATTAGAGCAATCATACAACTCTCTCTTCAGTGAGTTTGAATCACTTGGCCAGAAATTGACTCAAAAGAAAAGACACTTTGATGCAACTATCAAAGTAAATTTTATTCTAGTAGAAAGAAATCTAAAAGAGGTTGGAAATCTGAAGAAGGAGATAGTGATATTGAATAGTATGTTGAGTAAATTTTCTAATATAGAAGAATCTGTCACCAAGTTCAGGAGAATGACTAGTCAAACTAGTAAAAGGGGGCTTGGTCATGAACAGGTAGATAATGAAAATTCACAAAAATTTGTTGGATGGTCCAAGGGAGTGAACCTCATAGAAGAAAGAGAAAACTATTCAAATATTAGAAGGTTCATAGGATATCTTTAGGCAAAGAAACTAATGGAATATAATACACCAAGCTAAATATCAAACACTTGCTATTTCAACAATAAAGATGGACACAAAGTGTATGATTGCTATGCTAAAAAGATGCAATAAAAAGGTGTGAAAATGAGATGAAAACCCAAAGGATTATGCACAATCTTCTAGCACACACAATTCTACTACCACCATTGGACCCAATACTTGGGTACCAAAGAGGTAAGAAGAATATTTGCTTTGAATCCAGATAGGTTTGAAAGCTATGTCTTGCAATTCCTGGTTTATGAATAGCAGCTGCTCAAGACATATGACTGAGAATGAGAAGTTGTTCAAAGAATTGAAGTGAATAAATGGAGGAACAGTTGCATTTAGCAATAATAATAAAGGTCTCATCAAAGGGATAGGTAAAATTTATGCATAGTGGATGTATTATATATAGAAAGACTCAAGCATAGTTTGCTAAGTATTAGTCAATTACATGACAAGGGTCACAAAGTTGTGTTTGAACCATCTGCATATAATATATCCAGTATAGACAATGATCTATTGTTCAGCGGAAAGACATATAGAAATATTTATCTAGTATAGCTAGATGATATTATTGAAAAATGCTTAATTGCAGTCAAAATGATCTATGGGTATAGAATAAAAGGATGGGACACATCAACATGTCCAATATCAAATCTTTGTGAAAAAAGGATCTCGTGATTGGTCTATTTAAAATAAATTATGACAAAAATCAAATATAAAATTCTTGTCAATTGTCAAAACAGAACAAAGTGTCCTTCCATCCTAAAAATGAGGTATTTATATCTAAACCTCTAGAATTATTACATATGAATCTCTTTGGACCATCAGATGTTGTTACCCTTGGAGGAAAAATATATGTATATGTCATCGTGGATGACTACTCTAGATTCACATGGGTGATTTCCTTGACTAGCAAAGACAAAGCATTTTCAATGTTCCATACATTTTCATAGCTAGTTCAAAATGAGAAATAAATGTCAATTATTTCTATCTGTATTGATAATGGTGGTGAAATTTGAAAATAAAAAATTTATAAACTTTTATGACGAAAAAGGAATTCACCATAGTTTCTTATTCCCCAAAACTCGTCAACAAAATGGAGTTATGGAAAGAAAGAATCGGACAATTTAGGTAGATGTAAAGAGCGCATTTCTAAATGGATATTTAAGTGAGGAATTCTATGTAAAGCAACCCCCTAGTTTTGAAAGTTATGATCAACCCGATCATGTCTATAAGCTCACCAAAGCATTATATGGTTTGAGACAATCTCCAAGAGCATGGTATGAAAGATTGAGCAAATTATTAAGTGATCATCAATTCCAAAGAGTAAAGGCTTATACTACCTTGTTCATCAAAAATATTGGCATAGATATCTTGATAGTTTAGATTTATATAGACGACAATATATTTGGTGCTACTAAGGAGAATCTCTACCAAAACTTCTCAAAGATCATGCAGGCTGAATTCGAAATGAGCATGATGGGAGAGTTGAACTACTTTCTTGGATTGCAAATCAAGCAAACAAATAATGGAAACTACATTTGTCAATCCAAAAAAACTAGAGAAATGCTGAAGATGTTCAAAATTAAAGAAATTAAAGTAGCAAGCACTCCAATGAGCATATCAACAAGGCTGAATATGGATGAAAAGGGTAAACTTGTAGATCAAAAACTATATCAAAATATGATTGGATCTCTTCTTTACCTCACTACATCTAGACCAGTTCTATTTAGCATATAATTATATGCTAGATTTTAGTCCAGTCCTAGAGAGTCTCATCTTATTGCAATGAAATAAATTTTTAAGTATTTGGTTAACACACCAAATCTAGGACTTTATTATCCCAAGGGAATTGATTTTGAATTAATTAGATATTCAAATACTAACTTTGGAGATACAAGATAGAAGAGGTACTAGCAAAACCTATCAATTCCTAAAAAATATTCTAGTATCGTGGTTCTCTAGGAAATAAACTAGTGTTACTTTCTCTACAATAGAAGCTGAATACATAGCAGCTAGATGTTGTTATGCTCAATTACTTTGGATGAAACAAGAACTTCTAGATTATGGACTCAGCTATAGAGACATACCCATCAAATGTGACAATACTAGTGCCATATGCTTGACTAAGAACCCTGTCTTACATTCTCAAACCAAGCATATAGAAATTAGGCACCACTTTATTAGAGATCATGTAGATAAACATGATATATGTCTAGAGTATATGCCTACAAATGCTCAACTTGCTGACATTTTTACTAAGCCAGTACCTTTAGAAACTTTTTGCAACATTAGAGAAGAATAAGGCATGACTAATGTGAACAGTTGAGAATGAAATCTTTAACGTTCCTATGCCTAAAGTTGCACTATTTTTATATGCTTTCAATGAGACTAGACTTCATCTCAAACGAAGTAACTTATTTCTATACATTGTTCTATTCTTACTTCATCAGGATCATGTTTTCAAGGTCGCGTATGCATCATTTTCTTGCTAGAATCAATTTACAACTATTCATATCATATAAAAAATCTTATTTTAGCATGAGTTATTCCTTTTTTCTTGAAATATCATATCAACAATCTAGTATTACCCCCATGAAAAATCTATTTTAACCCATGGCTAGCAATCCTTCTCTGCACCACATTGATGGAGCAACTCAGGGAAGGGCATTTAGGAAGAAGATATAAAAGGAAGACCAATGAGTTATGGAAATTGAAGAACCAAAGGATGTTCCTTCACTTTTCTTAGTGAGATGATGTTACTTCTGTTCATGATAATATTTCAGTTCACCTATCCAGTCAGAAGTATTTCTCTTCAAGATGTGGCTCTCAAGAAAATTATTTATATCTCAGCCAATTTGCCCCTGCATTCAACTTCACCATCAATTGGAGCTCTTGAAGAGAGGGGAAAGGACGCTCCAAGCACCTCATTATCATCTCCTTCCCATTTTCCCCTCCTTCAAATTTTGTACCACTCACTGCAATATAAAGTTCTCCACCCCTTGTTGGTTCCCGTAGGATGGCTACACCCAAGAGGGGAGGGGTGAATTGGGTATATAAAAATTCATTACTTAACCCCTATTAGACTATTTCCTTCTTTTCGTACTTGTGTGTGGTGTGATGTAAAGTGAATGATAAAACTATAAAGTGCATGAGGGATAAAGCAAGTAAACAAATACACACACACAAATAATATAATTTTTATAGTGGTTTGGGAACCGTGTCCCTACATCCACTCTTCCAAGAGCACATACTCATTATGCCTTGGGTTCCACTACATCCTATATAATGGAAATACAATAGTGCTCCAAGTACTCATCTAGATTCCAACTCTAGGGGGCATAAATATAGTACTCCCAAGACTCTTCTAGTTTTCACAAGCTCACCAAGAAACTCCTTGGTTTCAAAGATCAGTAAACTAGATGGTTTTTTATAGATCACCAACAACTCTCTAGTTTTCAAATTAACCAAAAAACTTACATACTTTTACAAAGTGTTACAATGAAGCATAGGGGAAGATATAATATTTTATTGCTCTAGCAACATAGAAAAATCTTTCCAAAATGTAAACTCAATGTCCATATAAATATACAGATCAAAGCTCATGAAAGATAGATGACAGTTTAACTTCTTGGCCATGGGTGGAAGGATTTGCATAAGATTGAGTGTATCTAAAAGATATTCTTTCACCATCTTGAATTGTCCCACATTGTCTCCTTATATAGTTTCTTCATAATTTTAACTATTGGAAAAGATGGGTTCCATTGAATTCAGAAAAGAGAGTAGCATTGAATGAATAAGACCATTGAGATTTCTGCTATTGAAGTCCAGGCCTTTTTGATTTATCTCGAGCTACTACGTCAAAGAGGAAGATGAGCTGTCTCAAAAGTTATTCCTTGTTTGACTTATCACAGCTTGAAAAACTTGCAGTGCCACTTGTTGCCAAAAATGGTGACTGAAATAAGTCTGCACAATGCTAACATGAGTGCAGATGCCATTTGAATGTTAGTTGCATAAATCAATTTTCTTCTAACAAATCATGGCCTCTCTCTATCTGCATTTGTTTGCCATAAGTTGTAGATGGATTCTTCCATAGTTTGTCAATTAGTCAATCCATTGTGAGTGGACTTTGTGTGTTTGCAAGTAGCAGATGAACTCTGAATCGCATAGACAAAGTTGAACTGATCAATATATAAACTCTGCTTTGTCTGCCTGAATTTCTCTAAGAGATTTGTTTGTTGGTTAATCCTTCATGCATGTGCTTTGTCTATTGTAAATAATAGGTGAACTTTGGGTGGCACAGACAGAGTTGGACTAGTTGATTAATAAACACTCCTTTGTCTATACGAACAGACGAAGTGTAATGTTCGTCTTTTGTTTTCCATTTGTCTATTAGAGGTGGTAGATGAAGTTTGCTTAGTCTTGCTTGAATGGAAGAAGTGTAGTATTCATCTGATGTAATTGATAGATGAACTTTACTCTGCTTTGCCTTGGATGGAGTACTTTGCACGTCTCATAGGTTTGTCTATTGTAAGTTATAGAGTAACATGCATTTGTCTGTTGAAGTCCCTTTTAGTCCAAGCCACTATTTGTATATTGAGCTTCTTCTATGCTTACTATCTAGCTTCTATTTTGTCTTCCACTTTGTCTCTTACTTTGTTTGTAGTAGGTAATAGACGAATTTAATATGCAAGCAAAGTGAAGTTCTTTAATTGTTCTACACTCTTCGAGCAATCAAAGGGGTTTGTTCTTGCAACTTCTTTCTTTCTTCAATCTTCATTTGTCTGTCTTGGCTCAGCTGAAGTTGCACTCTCTTATTTGTTCATATTGCCTTTTTATGCTCAGATGAATCCATTCTTCTAACTTTGGTGATCAGACAAAGTTTTCTTCATTTTGTGCATGATTGTCTGAATGGCAATTCCTTCTTTCTTCCTTTGTCTGAGTGTTTGATGGAGCTTCTTCTTGTTTCTTTATCTTAGATAAATTTTATCTAGTCAGTGTAGATGGTTCAAATTTCTCGAACAACTTTATATTCTTTGACCATGGCTTCGTCTTCAACTGTTTCTTTCTTGCGTTTGTTCGAGGAAATTTCTCTTGAGGTTAATAGACAATGCAAGCTCATCATAGTGCATCTTCGAAGCCTTGTTTTCTTCCATTGTATTTGTCCATGGAAGTCTTCTCTTAGATAACACAACCTTTGAATTGTTGCTTGTCTTTTGCTTTCTTCTTCTTCTTCTTCTTCTTCTTACATGATCTTCATCATTTCAGCTCCTTTGGAAAGTAGCAGATAGTTTTGGCAGTTTATTATGGATGATTATGCACTTAGACCTTTCTGCACTTGCTATGTTTTTAGCTTTCATATATAATATCAAAGCATATTTTATCCTCATGTGATTGTAACATATTGTAAAGAAAGGATAATGTATATCTCTATTAAGTGCTAATGTGCAAGCTTAAGTAATTATACTGCTTAGTATGATTTAACAAATTTATGCAGTAAAGAATAATTTATATTATGCATACCATAAAGTGAAGAATGTATGCTTGTATAATTAAACATTCATGATTATGTGTTTATGTTAATTAATGTTTTACAATTCATAATCATGCATATAATTGTTAGAGATTTAAGCATACAAACTTTTATTTGAATACAAGTTTTGTTATCATCAAAATCATAAACAATAATACTGACAATCTTTCCCTTTTTTATGATGACAAAACTTTTGAGGGCTTGTTATTAAGAATTAGATATTTTCTTTTAATCTCCCCCGAAATAGCTAGCTTATATAATTCTATGATTTTGACCCTTTTATCATTTTCCTAATTTTAACTATCATTCTTACAAGTCTCTCACATCTCTCTCCCCCTTTTTATGATAATAAAAATGATTTACCTTAGAATATATATTTCTCTTCCCCTTAATTACATTTCTCTCTCTTTTTATATAATCCTTCTTTATGTTCTTCTCCCCCTATCTTTTTAGAATTATGGAATATTGTTCGCTTACTTATGTTATCTAGAGCCTATATATATAATGACTAGATTTATTATGATTTAAACATCTTTTAATTATGTGGTCAATTAAATAAGTTTTCGTAATAAGCATATTTATGTAAAGAACAGTAATCCATCATTGAAAAATTAAGCATGTATTAATCATCAAAATCATACCTATACGCCGAATTAAAAATGAATTGATTTATGAAAGTGTGGTGACAATGCATGGTTTTAGCTTGATAGGTTTGCTGTTAAGTTTTTTTAATGTGCGTCTTCTTTTGTTTTAATGGCTATCTCTCATTATTATCAGGAAGGATGTTTGGGAGCATTAATGGTAGATTTGACGGGTTACTTAGGAAGTGGAGATGCTTTTCATCTTTCTCTTTTCTTGCGTAAAGGGATTAGAGAGAAGAGACGACCCTGCGGTGCTCACTAGGGCGATCATGGCATCTTCTAGTTCTTCTTCAAAGTTGATTTAAGGTGAGAATGATGATGCAACTTTTATGACTATAGAGAGATGTCTATTTCTTTAGTACAAGATTAAGTAACTGAAGGCTAATAATTTAGTTTCTATTAGGGATAATACTTATCATTTTATGCATCTCTTAACTAAGAACTCTACAACTTATATGGAGGCCATAGAGCGCATTAAACATTTGGAGATAAATTTGGCCAAGGTTCACCAGAGGGTTAAAGAATTGGAGGCGGTTGTTGATGTTTTGACTAATTAACTGTTTTACTTTGTTTTGTGCCTCACATTAGTAGTTTCCAATTCCCTGATCTTTTATGAAATTTTATGTTTGGTGATTTATGTTTTATGTTTTATAGGATCATTCTTATAGTGGCTTAGGCATTGGATATGTGATTCTTAGCATAGATAATTTGTCATTGTCTAAAAGTGAGAATTCATGATCCTATTATGTCCTGTTTGGGTCTCTAAGATATGAAATTTTATTTCCTGTTTGTGTTGCCAATAAGATGATTACTTTAATTTGGTTCATAGAATTTGTGTCTTTTGGAAATTGGTTGTGACCCTTTGTATTCTTTGTCTATGATATTTAGTTGGAGAAACAATATACGAGGTTAAGATATGGGCAAAGATGGAGCGAGAGATAAATGAGGGAAACAACTAGATTCACTTTTTGTAGGAGGAGGCGAAACAGTTAAAGAAAGAATTGAAATTTGCCAAGAAGATAAATACTTCTACAGATCTTTTTTTTTATCGACCACTGCATATCTTATGGAGAGATTATCAGTAGAATTATAGCATTAGAGAAGAAGTTATCTAAGACTTAGGAAAAAATTAAGGAGTTGTTAGTAGTTATTGATGTTTTGAAGGAGTAACTGTTTTTAATTTTCTTTTGCTAAATGTTCTGAACTTAGTGGGTTCATATTGTTATTAATAACTCTATTTTAACTGACTATGAATGTTTTATTTATGTGTTTACTTTTTGATTTTGATTCTCTACATAAGATCAAGCTTGTTAACATTATTACAGAAGGAATGACTAGAAATGAAATTCTTATTCGAGACCTGAAACTATGAAGTTTCCCAAATAGGTTTGACTATGCATTAGGACTGTAATGATGTTAGAGTTTTGATTATTTTAGGGTTAATTAAGGTTTTGAAGTGATTTAGCTTAAATAAGTAAACTTAACTTAATTCAAATCCAAGGCAATTCATTTAGACGCATCTAGAGTATATGGCATCAAGAGAAATATAATCAAGTTTGACAATTTATCTCTTTTGGCGCTTTCCTTCACGAATTTCTCATTTTGAGTTCATAAGTATTGTTGCCAGTCTTAATTAAGCATTTAACTTCTGTTGTCAAGTCCTTTATACTGCATCTAAAGATTGATGTTATCTAGGCTATAGTTTTGATTTATCTAATCATTTCTTTGCATCTAGAACTTGAACTTGTAGGCCTTGAAGAAGAAGTTTGTCCGACCATTTATACATGGTCAAGATTAATACTAAGTTGCCTCTACCATATGGAATGATGTTTACCAAGTTCATTTGAGATTAGAAGGTTGACAACAAGGATGAATATGGAGAATAAGTTAAAAGGACTTATATCATAGGGGAATCAACTATGAAAAGAATGGGTTTCAAACTCACTATTGATTGATGGGTATTAGAAAAAGGTAAGAAAACAATGAGAGAAGAATCAAGAGAAGAAGGAAGAGGAAGAGGAGTAGAAGGAGCTATGAAGGAACAACAGAGAGAGGGAATGAGAGAAGCAAGAGAAGAAATAAGAAAAGAACTAGAGGAAGAAAATAGAGAAGAAGAAACTACAATAGCATCCTGTCACTCCCCGCCCTAGGGCCTATGCATTTTACCATTTCCCCATTATTTGCCTACTTTTAAGGAAACTTTTGCCCAAATTTTTGGGAGAGTCTACCTTGTAATATTAGGATTTACACCTAGAATACAATAATCATATAGAACTAAAATTTTAATAATCATACAACACTAACAATAATTAATCTCAATATCTACATATTTCTAACATAACCATAAAACACCCCTACATCCATAGCTACTCGAGATTGAAACGAATCATGATGGTAATACTCATCACCAAAATCATACAGATCCCTCCAGAAATACATAATTAATTCATTATGGCATGCCAATACATTGCTTTTATACTTTATTATACATCATATAAAATCTCTTAATTATAATCATACAAATATATTATGGGAATACAATCCTAGTACATCATACCATAAAAGATTTCTTTAATTTTCCCCATAATCCCTAACTCATAGCTGGGATTCTTTACCTGACCTCTTAGATAAAAATTTAAATAAGAAGATGTGAGTTTGGGTAACTGAGTAAGTAAGCAAAAATATAAAATAATAATAAACTAGCAACCATATGTTCTCATACATAATATGAATAAAAGATGGCCGTGTAACCACATCATGAATATGTCCCTAAGGCTCAGGTCCTCATCAAATCACTATACATCCTATGCCATTTAGGGTTAAAATATCACTAGTTATATCTTTATTATATAAAACATGTCAAATATTAGAGTTTTGCCATTAAGGCACTACAGATCATAATTATGCCATTTAGGCACAGTATCACGTCATTCAATCACTACAACTAATTGAATGTTTCTCATTCCTTTCTTATATACATCCGCATTTATTCAATCATCTTATACCAAACAAAGAATCATGGGATAACCCTTATCCCCATCAGTCATCTAATATATAACAACCAATCATCTTATACCAAAAAAAGAATCATGGGATAATCCTTATCCCCATCAGTCATCTGATATATAACAACTCACACAACATAAGGAGATCTTTGTTGTCCTCGTCCAAACAAGTATTCACAAGTTGTCTTAATTATCATTTTTAATACAATACCAAGATATTCTCTATCCCTTTTAATCAAACATCCATACACAAGAATAAGTATCACAAAATACAATGACATGGGATGCTTTCTATCCCCAACAAACACATGTCCATATCATAAACCAAACACTAATGAATTCAATTCAAGGGATACTCACTATCCCTTATTCATAAACCATCAACTTTTAGAAAATATGGGGTATTTCAAATCCCCAAACAAAACATAATTCCAAGAAATAAATAGTGGGATGTTGTATATCCCCATCCATGCATTCACTAGTCAAGGCTTACTTGCCTTATTGATGAATTATCTCTTAACTTCTTGAGCTCCATGATGCCAACAATTCCACAACTTTCATTTGCTTGATAGTCCTACACAAACCACAATCTCATTTGTTTATAAGGCCATTCTAATTAATTCATAGCAAGCTATGGAATTATGCTTTTTAGATATTACCAATCAGTTCATTATTAAACCTATATACCTTCCAAGTGCATAGCAACACTCTCACCTTGACCTTAAGGCTATCTACTTTATATATCCAACATATACTTCAATTATCATGTAAGTGACCATACAAATGCTATTTAAGCCTCGCACTCCTTCAATTAACTAGTCAAACACTTTATACACTAAAGCCCTTTCCCATTGTTAATTAGGTTATTATCCAAAATTATATATCTCATTTTTAAACAAGCCCCAAAACACTATAAGTAAGCAATTAATCATTTCCCCCCATAATATTATCAACAAATCCCATCATTTTCCTAAAGTCACTGCTCACTAACCTTACCTTGGTATGATTCATCATTTATCATACCTAAATCACTCCCAAATTAATGATAAATCCTCCATTAACCATTTTTCCATATAAATTATGCATAAATCATGAAATCTCCCCCAATTTTCATTGTTCACAAAATCTACAAAACCCTAGCTTAAAAGAAATTAGAAATATGGTTAGGGAAAATCAACTTGCTTTCATCCATGGACAAGAATCCAAACCCAAAACTCCAAGTAGCTTCTTTCATTTGCAATAAATCAGATTTTCTTCCATTTTCCATGGTTGAATCGGCTTAAAATTGAGATTGGAAAATGATGGGTTAAAAACTTAAATCTCTTGTTTTTTTCGCAAAAGAAGTAAGGAATTAAGCTAAATGGGGTCTAGGGCAGGAGGGTTGGGCGTGGGAAGAAGAATGGAATGGAATGGGGCTGAAACATAACAGAAACAAGCTTTAAAAAGCGGAGCCGCCAACCGGCACCTCTGTGCCAAAATTCGCTGGCACACAAATTTTGTCTTTCTGGAGTGATGTTGTGACATCAAATTTGGATGTCGCAGCATCCAATCTCAGTGTTGTGGCATCCAGATATCCTCCTCACTAGATGCCCTTGAAAACCACCCTTCTAAAGTGATGTCGTGACATCAAATTTCAATGTGCGGCTTCCACCTACTGGATGCCAACATTTTCCCTCTTTTTGAAACAATGTCATGGCATCATTTCTAGTGCCGCGACATTAACCGGTTGCCCTTTATTTCTTCCTCTTTTCTGCCTCATTTCAAGCCTTCTTTCCTCCATTATTTTTCCATCATTTATTCCTCATAAAATTAACATAAAGTGTATCAAAAGTTTACCTTAATCAACTTGTAATCATGTTACATAATTATGCACATGTGCCTAAACTTGCACACTTTCATTTCACTCATGTGAAAGTCATACATACTCAGATTATTTCATTTCAAAACACATTGCTTCACCTCAATTCACCATTAAAATTTTACTAAAGACAATTGCAATGTGTTTTAACATGTAATTGCTTAAAAGTTAACACCCTAGGTGTTACAGACCACCCTCCTTATAAAAAGATTCATCCTTAAAATTTGAATTATTGTTTTGTAACAAATTCATGACTTGTGGATCCGTATCTATAGGATATTCCACACAAGTTGGGCTTTTCTAATCAAATATCCTAACCATCCCCTTGTAAGTCTACAAGACTTTAGAAATACCCTAAAACATGGGAACCATACCACAGTTTTGTGACATACAGCCATACTCACACAGGCACATATACATTCATGTGCATTTTCCATCATCAACACAAGCACATAAACAAAATTCTTAATCCATTAAGCATTCTTATTCTTATACCTTTATCTTCCTATTATTATTACCAATATCAATCCAGCCTTATCATTGAGGCTTCAACATTTTTATCCACACCATGATATACACTGATCTCTCCTTGTATCCCCAGTAACCAAGCCTACCAAGTCCACAACAGCTTTCTTACTACCCTCTATGGCACCCTGCCCTCATTGCTTCACAAGAATCATAGATTAACCGATTTAGAAACCATGTTATCACACATCCATGCCCACTAAGGCACATCCACATTTTACTCATGTTATTTCATGGTACATTTTCTCCAAATACAATGTGTTAATTAATATTACAATAACAACACATATCAATGCAACAATCAATATCTGACCAGGACAATGTAACATTAATATAATACAATCTAAAATCATAAAATCCAAAGCCAATCGTTATTAATATAGGCCCTCCAATTCACCACGCCAATTGGGCATCTTGATAATAGGCCATCTAGGCCTCCACCCTATGTAGATGTCAAATCATACTAGACCATCCAAGCAGTGTAGCCAAGCCCAGGCCATCTGGGCCTCCATATCTTATTCAGGCTATCTAGGCTTCGCAGCCAAGCCTCAGGCCAAACACAAATCTCATCTTATATGGATGTCAGGTCTAATGGGCTATCCTGGTATCACAGCCAAGCCCCACCCTTATGGGTGTCAAGTCCAGGTCATCATCGACCTCATCGCCATTGCAGGCTGCAGCTAGGCCATCACAGGCCTCATCGCCATCACCAGCAGATCCACATCCGGCCGTCTAGGATAATATACCAACTAGCAGTATCCATATTCGACCATATAGGCCATGATACATCATGCAAATCAACTAAATCCAATAATAACATTACACAATTTCATCATTCTAATCGCAATCCAATCCAATGACATCATTCAATACATAGAATGCTCAAATTCATCATTGTCAATTATAATACACATAACAATTTAATGCAATCAACATGCATATGCATGCCATCATTGACAACAATCAACCACATCTATAGCATGTTTAAATTCATATCAGTCTAATAACAATATAGTATGTTTCCATGTTTGTAATGCAAAACATCAAATACCATGTCACCAATGCATGCACACACCCCACGGGTGTCATTTTACCTCCACACCATCCTGGCCTCTATGTTACCAAGGCATCCAAGCCTTCCAAACCTTATCCGTATCCCATGGATATCACATATCATATTCATACAATCATCAAACAACAATCAAAATTCATGATATACAATTGATTACACAATTTATTTACTTCCGAATAACTCAACGAAACACATATCCATTCACCCAAACACACATCTATGGCTTATGCAACAACACATTAGAACCAGTCAATTGATCATACGAATTCACACAATCAAGGCACAATGTCAACTCATGAAACTTTACAGTTTCATCATTTCAATTTCAAATTCACAAACACTATGAAATAAACATGCTAGTAAGGTGTGCATATGGGCATCACTATGCTTCACTGTGCTACTCTGCTCATAGCAAATATATGTTGTCATCTATATGCATAATTCAGTTATCTTTGTGCTCTTAGAGCACCACCATTTTCATTTTGTATGTATATCATCCATGCCTAATCACATCAATTCACAATCATCATGTTTTTACATGTCCTTTAGTTCCTTTCTCACACCTTCCTAATACTCTTAAGCTAATATTCTCCCATATTCCTTATGAATTCATCAATTCCTATTAGGCATGTCATTTCCTATCTCCTCTTGCCGTTACCATCATAATCCTGGAACTTAATGCTATCACACAAATTAGTAGGACTTATCAAGTAGATAAGTTACTGGCTCTGATACCATTCTATCATGCCCCACCCTAGGGCTTATGCATTTCACCATTTCCTCGTCATTTCCCTATTTTTAAGGGAAATTTTGCCCAAAATTTTCGCAGTGTCTACACTGTAATATTAGGATTTACACCTGGAATACATTAATCATATAGAACTATAAATTTTAATAATCATACAACAATAACAATAATTAATCTCAATATCTACATATTTCTATCAACCATAAAACATCCCTACATCCACTGCTGCCTGAGATCGAAGCGAATTATGATGGCAATACTCATCATCGGAATGATACAGATCCCCCCATAAATACATGATTAATTCACTATGACATGCAAATACATTTCTTTTATACATCATTATATATCATATAAAATCTCTTGATTAGAATCATACACATATATTATGGAATATAATCCAAGCACATCATGCCATAAAAGATTTCTTCAATCTTCCCCATAAGCCCCAACTCACAGTTGGGATTATTTACCTGACCTCTAAGCTAAAAATTTAAATAAAAAGGCATAAGTCTGGGCAACTCAATAAGTAAATAAAAATATAAACAATAATAAACTAGCAACCACATGTTCTCATACATAATACGAATAAAACATGGTCATGTAACCACATCATGAACATATCCTTGAGGCTCAAGTCCACATCAAATCACTAGACATCCTCCACCATTTAGGCGTATAATATCATTAGTTTTATCTTTATCATATAAAATATGCCAAATATTGGAGTTTTTCCATGCAGGCACTATAGATCATAACTGCGCCATTTAGGCACAATATCACATCATTTAGTCACTACAACTCATGGAATGTTTCTCATTCCTCTCATATCCGCATTTATTCAATCATCTTTTACCAAATGAAGAATCATAGGATAATCCTTATCCCCATCAGTCATCTAATATATAACAACTCACACAACATAAGGGGATCTTTTGTTATCCCCATCCAAACAAGCATTCACAAGCCCTCTTAATTATCCATTCCTATTCAATACCAGGATATTCTCTATCCCTTTTATTCAGATATCCATACACAAGAATAAGTATCATAAAACACAATGTCATTGGATATTTTCTATATAACACCTTGCACCCTCACCCTATGCATTTTGGTCATCCAGTAGATTATTCTCTATTGCCCCCTATGTGGGACGCTACTATTTCCTTTCTTCTCAACAATTTCTTTATTCTTATGGGAATTTTTGCCAAAAATTTGGTAAATTCTACCCTAAATTTTATAGATTTATACCTGATATACATTAATTAAATACTTTTCTAATATCAATATTCACAATTTCCTATATGAAGCATTATCTTGTACATTCATCATCAAAGATAACATTTTAATTTAATAATCATATAGTAAGAATGTAACTCACTAAACTAGCCCGTTTTATCCACAACCCAGAACCTGCATCACTGCATGATGGGAATATTGTAATCCATTTCCATGACATATGCATTTCCCACTAATATGACATGCCATTACATTAAAAATATACATCATTTGAAATAATCTAAATATTCTTATATACTTACACAATTATCATTATACAAAT
>JAYJMB010003660.1:0-13809 GCA_036873735.1 Pouteria campechiana
AGCCTAGGAAGAGTGGGCCAGGCTGACTGGGTTTGGTTCGGCTCTCTCAATTACCCATGAGAAGCCTAGGAAGAGTGGGCCAGGCTGGCTGGGTTTGATTGTCTTGTCAAATGGTATATGCTAAGGTTTAACTCGGTGAGTCACGACTCAGTGACTCGGTCCTAGACTTAGGCTTCTAAACAAGTTGGTGAGCAGTGGTTGCTAAGGTTTGACTCGGTGAGTCATAACTCAGTGACTCGGTCCTAAACTTAGGCTTCTGAACAAGTTGGTGAGTAGTGGTTGCTAAGGTTTGACTCGGTGTTTTGATGAGAAAAAACATGTGAGTGAACAATTAAGGTACTGATAGTTATGTTCCCTAGTGTTGTAAATAGATATAAAATATGTTCAAAAAATAACTACAAGTAGGTGGATAGCATCTACAAGAACATATTAAAGACAAGATCCCTATATTGGAAGCAAACATAATTGCTCAAAGAAAAATAGCACTAAAAATTTGAACATATTTCAGAATCTATAAAATATATTTGAAGTCATAAATGTCCAAGCATTTCAAGTGTTTAAGCACCACTGATGAAAGTTCAATTGCTGCAGAAGTCTTCTTTAGACAAAGTCAATTTAGACAAAAACATCTTCAACCAGACTCAAACAATATCTTGCCTGGAAGAATAATAAAGTTCAGATAAAGACCAAAAGATGAAACTAGATCGTAGAAGCACAGTGAGACTTCGGACAAATTGATATCACCATAGTTATTTGATTCTGATGAAGTTCCAATTTTTGAAAAAAGTTAGAATGCATTCTAGTGTCCTTGCATTTCATGAAGAGTTAATTTATCCAAAATTAACTATGGACAAAGCAAGAGTGCACTATAGTAACTTCAGATAAAGATAAGATTCCATAGCATGACCTTGTTTTTCTTTCAAAGTCAATTTGTCCGAAATTAACTTCTGACAAATTGAAACACTTTGGACAAAGTCTAGCTAATATGTTCGGACAAATTTTTACACAAGTAGAAGCCACTTGTTTTGAACAAAGCCGATTGTATCTTAGGAATGACCACTTGTATGAGCAGAAGACACTAACTTTGGACAAAGTCAATCAGCTTAAGAGAGAAAGAAATTCAAACAAAGCATTCTCCTCTCTGTCAACAATTCCATTTCCAGAAATTGTGTCCTTCCAATGAAATCTTTCTTCTTTCCTCAGAAGGAAAGAACTTAAAAGATCTTTTCAATAGCATTGCAGACTTTCTAATAAATACAAACTAATTAGAAGATTACTTTTTCCTAGAGGAAGATAATTAGAATGATCTTCAGCATTTAATGGAAGTTGTCTACCACCAATGGTTGAAATTAAAAAGCAAGCATAAAAAGTAGCTTAGAGACGAAAAAGAAAAATAAGAGGGAAAAAGTAAAAGAGCAAAAATGAGCATATTAACTCTCAAGAAGAAAGAGCTTTTCCTTAAGATACTCAATTTCCATTGCACTCAAAGAAAATCCATTATTTTCCATTAAATATCCATTTCATTTGCTTTTCATTCATGTACAAATCTACATAGCAAAGAGGTAAACTATTGTACAACTTTCTTGCAGGTTATCTGCCTCAGTAAGTACAAAGACTTATTATGTATAAGTTTGTTGGTGATCTTGAAAACCAACCTCTGTATAAGTTTATTGGTGATCTTGAAAACCGACATCTCTATAACTTTGTTGGTGAGCTTGGAAACCAATAGTTGTGTAAGTTTATGTTGAGCTTGAGAAAACCAATGTATGTGTTTGTTGGTAAGCTCATGGAAAAACAACTTGTGTTAATGGATCTTAAGTACAGCAAGAGAAGCTGACTTAGAGAGTGGAGTAGGTACCAAGTTGGGCCAAACTATTATAAAAATCTTTAGTGTCTTATGCTACTAAATTAGATTACCATTAATTTTTAGCACATTGATTTTATTTTACCATAATTTTACCTGCTCAATTCACCCCTTCCCTCTTGAGCTACCTATTGTATAGGACCAACATCAAGTACTTCCTGTTCCTCTATAGTGTACTAGAACTTTCGGTGACATATATCAAAATTGTCACCATTCAACCTTTCACCCTTGTTTAGGTCGGCAATTATGATTTTGGAAGCCATAGGTTAGATATCAAGTAACTACAAGAGACATGCATATAATTAACACTAGCATCTTATATCATACAACAATGATTTTACTATAAAAGACAGACTAAATAATGATAATAAGATATAAGGAATAAAATCAAAAGTTTACTATGCTCTCAATCATCTTTCATATCACAGATGTCAAGTTATCATTAATTTAGTTCAATTGTGTAAAATCTTAGTTCTAAGCGAGAACTCATTCAAATCCTACCAACCTAAGAACTTTCACTCAAACAAGGATCATACTTTTATTGTAGACAAAAGGAAATTATCAAAAAATAATTGGATAAATTTGAGCTTACATCGATTTAATCAAAAAACTTTACGTTTATGCACATTACATAGCCTTCTTTCAAGTTTATAACCATGAGCATCACAAAAACAATAGTATGATCTATACTCATAGCCCTAGTGCTCAATCTAACCAGAAACATCTCTTTCCTATGTCGACCTTCACAAATCTAGTGGTATGAAGATTGAGACAAGTTAAAAGGACAATGAATCGCCTTATTCTGGTCAACACTCGATGCTCCTCCATCAACTCAAGCTCGCATCTTACATGAGTAGGTTTCAGGGAACTTCTTAACTACCTCAATGCAAGCTTTTCTCTTATTTATTTTGATGTTAAACAAACATGGATAGAATAAGCTTTGCTATGTGGTTTGATTATGATACACATTTGATGAAGAGTAGATTGATGTAAATGTAATTGATTTGTGTGAATGAAATGAAACGCATGTAACTAGGTTGCTTAAATATGATGGAATGAATGTAAACAAGTTTTAGAAATAGGTTAAGGAAGACATCAAATGGAGAAATCCGTTGACATTTTGTGGTTAGAAACCTTGATGGATTTGAAGTCATCAACACATTCGGCAAAGTAAAACCTCAACAAATGCAAATCAGGCAAAGTTTGTACTTGGTCAAAACCTTGACTAATTTTTAGTTAGTGAGAAATTCAACAAAGTTAAACTTCAATGGATTTCTTTATGAAGGATAATGTCAATAATTTTTGGGTAAAATGTCAACAATTTTAGGACTATTGTTGTAGTTAGAAAGATTTAGTTTTGAAGATGTTTGACATTTTCTTCAACATCTTTTGAGAGATTATCTCCCAGCAGTTAAACATCTATAATAATGAAAGATTTGTTGAAGAAAGAGAGAGTGAGATCTTGTTATGTGGTTAAAAAAAAGTCAAGAAGTCAAGATTATGAGGAAATTCTAACATCCATTTTGCAGGTAAATGAAGTTGGATAATCTGAAGTTAATTGAAGTATTAAAGTCACTTGAGATTTGAATTGGTTGTAAGCTTCTTTTTATTATCTCCTTTATTATGCTGGTTATACCTTAGTTTGGGTTGTTAACTAAGAGATAGTTGAATCATTAAAGGGTATGTAAGTGATGCATCTATATTTTCACCTAACGGTGTAAGTCCAGATAACAAAGTATCTATACCACAATAACTTCGGGACTAAGTTAACTAGTGGAAGCCAAGCCTATGATTGTGACTTGGAGAGTGGAGTAGGTAAAGAGTGCCAAACTATTATAAACTTTGTATTCTGATTTTTGTGTCATTGTTTGTGTACTACATTTGAATCATTTATGTATATTGCATGAGTCTAGCCATAGTACGGGACCAACATCTCTTTCCCAAGATTCTAGTAGGGAGTCTATAAGAGCACAGGTATACAACTTTGGATGCACTTTAATGCCCTTGGTATGTAATTCCACATGCATATCCATCATTAAAATTAGATGTTCAAATATAGTATGCTTTGGATTCATCTTATAATTTATGAAGTCTAACAGTGTATTCATTGGCACCTTCAATAATTCTTGGTTCATATTGACTAGAAGGAATAAATATGAGGAAGCATGTTATATAAATAAAAGAAAATATTGTTTTAATAATCAAAGAAATATGTTATGTATCAAAACATGTATAAAATGATCTCAAACATAAAATCTAACCGTTCCAAAGGATTTAGAATATCTGAAAACCTATAAATTGACTATTTATTTATCCAAGTCGGAGCTTCTAATGAGAAAATATAATAAAAACAAGATAATGACTTAAATTGCACCACGTGTCCCACTTTCGGTTGGTGCCTGGACCTATTGGTTGGGCATTGGGGCTCCAGGCTCCAACCCACTTGTCTGGACGCTGGGCTTACAATCCAGCCCACCTTCTCTACAGTCCAGACCACCTGACATCTTTGGGCTTCCAGGCCTAAGCCCAGGCTTGCTTTTGACAAGCTTCCTCTTTTGTGGGCTCTAAATAATAAAACCCATATTCATTTCCATGGGTTGTGAACGGTGAAGCCTGGCTTCCACTTCTATTCATTTACTCTGGGCCTAGCCACAACCGGGCCCAACCTTTTATTCTTCTTCCCTTCCAGCATATTCTTCCCTTTTAGCGTTCCAACGACTTCCAACCGTTGGACCCACTTCCATTAATTAATTTATTTATTTAATAAAAAATAATATTAAATATGTAAACATTATGCAATATTCTTCAAAAATTGGAACAAATCCAATTGAATTAATACCCATTAATCTTAATAATGCAAATTTGCATAAAAAATTTTCAACAAAGGAAATTTAGTTCATTCATTTTGGAACGAATCCAAATTGCTAATTACTATAATTTTACACGATTTTATTTGGAATGAAACCAAAATTGCTAATTATTGGAACGAATCCAAATTACTAACTGGGATTCTATTCAAAATCTTAGAACAAATCCGGATTATATTATCTTGAAATACTTCTAGCAAATCATACATTTAAAATTCAATGGATTGAAAAAAATCCTTGAATTTGAGAAATAAGCCATAACCTCATACTACCAGGCTTTAATACCAATTATGATAATTAAATAAAAAATAAATTAATAGTGTACCTTTTCAATTTAGCCGTAAGCGGAAGTCGAAGAGTTTTGATGCAGTTTGAACTTGTCTTCTTCTCAAACTCTGAATTCTGTTGGTTGAACGTGAAATCACCATAAAGGAAAATCATGCATAATTTTCACATCACTAAAAGCCTTAATGATTTTGAATTGTAGAAGAGAAAAATTTTACTGTGAGAGAGAGTCCTTGTCGTTCTACAGTATCCCATATTCAATGGAACCCTTGACGTGGGAGTGACATATTTGGATAACGGGCATGTGGTTTCAAAATCGCTTCGACATCCACATGTAACCATCATGGGCAAATAGATAATTCTAACAACTACAAATAGTGGTTTTGAATTTTGACAAATGCATATCAATCTAGAAGGGTGTCTACACTACTAGAAAGATGGAAAAAGGTGAAAGTCTTGTTCCACATGTTCTGCCAATCTTGCATAACATGGCGTAAGAATGATGCAGCATGAGGCCCTAAAAGAACTCTTGTTGGTAGCATTAGAAAATGTTGTTGGTTGGTTCTTATTTTGAGGCATTAGATGCCATCATGCCAAGACTAGTTTATTTCGCTATCACACCATTATATTAGACTGCAATTTTTTGGTGGGCATTGGTCGATATCTGATTTCATAGATATGTTTTCTGAATGTCATTCAAGATTGAACAATTCCTAGAATTTTTCCCTTCTCATTTTCTCTTCATGATTAGAAGAATGAGAAAGATTTTGCCCATAGTTTTTAGCTACAAGGAGAAAGTGAGAGATTACATCTGAGACCTCACATTTCATGGAATCTTCATCTCCACGTCTCTACCTTTAGAGGAACTTTATAAGATGGCTATCAAACCATGCTTCACTAAATTGTTCAGGTTGCCTCTTGGATAAAAGCATATGCACCATGAGGATGCAATAAACGATTAGCAACATGATGAAGAAAATTAGAAATAAATGCCTAAAAAACCATCAGGACTAAATCCCATGGGCAGCGGTTTTAGTAGGGATTGAAATCCAGGTAAACCAAAACAGATTCCTATTTATGAGCATCAATTGATTTTGTGAATGAACAGAAAAAGTTGTTGCAAGTTTGCCTTCTGATAAGCTAAGGCACTGAGAACTAAGAAATGCCATGATTCAGCTTGCTTTGAAAAGGCTATTTCCTCTTCACTTTTTGGGAGGCATTGCTTCTTTGGTTCTCATTTGGATATGCCACATAGCTAGCAACATATGAAACAAATGCAACAAGTACATGAGATCCATCAAAACATGTAAGCATTTAAGTTTGAAGTCAAAAGATATTACTACCATGGCCTTGATCTAGCAAAACCAATGAAATATGCTCTATAGACATTTGAGCATGAAAATATGTAGTAACGGACATAATGGCTAGAATCAATAAGAGAATTCAAGTGCCCTGCACATTTTTAGCCATGAGGAGACTAAAATCTCATTATATTTACATGAATTAAAACAATCAAGAAAATAACTAGGAAAAGGGAAAAAAGATGAAAATGAAAATAAGAAGATCAGACAATGACCTCACCAAAAGCATTGGAACACAGTCACATCCCAGACTTACAACACAACTCGGATCAAGAGGCCAGTGAGTGAGTGGTAACTAGTTTGCCCGCCCTAATTCAAGGCTCAACTTCATAGTGGTATGCGTAATGCAGTGGCGATGGGGAATGACGCATGATTGGTTCTTATCAATCCTCCTGACTTCTCCCATTTCTAAGTCTTCAAATGAATAGTAAATTGGGTGCAACTATGCATCTGCTAAGTAAGCTTTGATATTAAGGTTGGGCTCTGAAGTTTGCTCCACTTCATCCTTAGTTGTGGCTTCCTGAAACAATCCAAAAGAAAACCCCATTCAGTCAATGGATATGAGTAACAACAGCTCCAAGGAATTAATAATAAATGAATAATACATATCTTCAAACATAAAATAAAAAAATCTCATTCAAACATCATTTTAACTATATATCAACATGATGATAAAGGACAAGGCCATGGCCATGATCAAGGTTTGACAAAAAATTATTGCACTACTGTCTATGAGTAATTGTCCAAGTTGGATGCATCTAATCTAAGGTAATATGTATAGCATACTAAAACAAGACTTAGCCTAGTCATACATATTTTTTCCTAAAGATAGAGGCATCTCAAAAATGACAACTTCAAGTCCCACATCCACCCATGGTAAATGGCATACTCAGTTGTGTGATATCAGTATAAGGATCACAGGCATTTTCCAATTCATGTTTGGTTTTTCTGTCTCATTGCTATTATTAAACTTAAATCAATTTCATGATATCTGGGACATTCAAACTAAGCATTTAACATTTCTTACAAAGGACTATTAGTCAATAGTTCTTTAGTAGCAGGAATACAGGAGACAAAGGATACAAAAAATGCAGCAACCTCAGCTCCAGTGGGTACTTCCAAAATGCTGGTTCAAAGTGGCTCTTGCAATATTTGTGGAACCATAACATAAGCACAGGCAAAATAATCATGAGAGGAGTTGAGTTGGCAGCTTTCTTTGTACTAAGTAGGCCAAGCAACAAAAGTTAGGATATTAACAAGCTTCCAATTATCCACCCATGTATCTGTGGCCAACATGCAGCCATGCTCTCATATTCTTGATTATACGCATTAATAATCTGGATGTAGTAGATACAAATAATGACAATTGCAAGTATTTTCTTCCAGTAGTTAAGACAAATAACAAAGATAAAACCAAGTAGAATGGTTGATGGGGATCTTGATGTACGCCCGATTCGTACTTATCTTTGGTGCAATCATGACTATTAAGGTTTCTTTTTGTGATTAGAGATTTTAAGTGTACTTTTGGTGCTTTATTTGTTATATATATTTTGTGGTTCTTTAGTTTATAAATAAAGTAGCTTGTATTATGGTTGGATAACACTTTGATGATTGGATACATTGATTACTTTGCTTGCTCTAATTCTTCCCTACTTCTCCCCTTTCTTCCCTTTTCTCCTTTTGAGAAGTTTCTTCCTTTTTCTTCTATCTTCTTCATACCTATCCTGCATTAATTTGGTATCAGAGCATACCCTAGGATTCACCTTCTATATCTCAAAACCCTAATTCCACTGTTCACATCAAGGTTTCTACAGTGCTTTGATCTACTATTCACATTAAGGTTTCTACAGTGCTTCGATACAACTGACACCATTTACAGCTACCTCCTTCAATCCCATGGCCCAAGATGACGGGAGCACAGTAGTAAGCATTGAAACCCTTATTGACGTTGTCTTCCCCATCCCTGGAAACCAAAAACTTTCCAATACACACCAAAATCATTCTCAGAGGTCGTGATTTCCAAATCCGAAGCATGCATCATTGATTCCCAACAAATCCAATGCCCCCCACTCATTTCCAATAATTTTCAGTGGTTGTAGAAACCATCGGAAGTCCATCTTCCCCATTTTTGGTGAGTTCTAACCCTACTTTGACAACTCACAGCGTTAGAATAGGGTTTCCTACCTTTGGATCCACCCCTGTGAGACCCCAAGCTTCATCCTTGTCTCTGACGAGCCAAAACGGTGTTGCCATAGCAATTGGTACGTCTCTGACCATTGTCATCCATCTCCCTAGCATATTCCGTGTTGGGAGACTTAGGCTCTAACCACCACTTATGGCGGAAGCACCATCTGACGACTCTAATTAGGGCGAATAATGTTGATGATTCTCGGTGGTTTGAAACCCAATTCTGTTGGGTCATGCGGTGGCTAGGGAAGACGACGAGAAGAGACTTTAGGGTTTTTGGATTTTTTTCCAAAGTAGCCCCTTTGGTTTTATTATTTAAAACTAGCTATACTTTTTTAAAATTTCAATTTAGCCTTTCTCTTAAACTTTTGCAAAACAGCCCTACATTTAGAATTTTTAGAAATAATCCTCCAGATCTGAAATTGCAAAACAGTCTTACCTTCAAAACTTGCAATATGACACCTCTATCTTCTGAAATTGCAAAACAGTCCCTACCTTTGCTGAAAAAAAAGCCTAATTTTTTCAAAAAATTCAGCAACCCCTTTCTTTCATTATAGTTTGGTACACTAGTAGTTGAGAAAGGTTTTTTGTGCTTCTTAAAAGGTACATTCCTTTCACTTGAGCTTGAATTAAACTTTTATCTGTCGATTCAGTTAAGATCCCTTCTTTTATCCTGTTTGCTTTGGTGAGCATCTTTAAGTTAATCATTTAGTATGAATTTGATATTATAGTGGCATACATTTTTATGTTGTGTATCCTGATTTACTTATATTGAGTACATCATGGTTACCAATGCCGAATTTGCAAGTACAATTGAGAAATTATCCCAAACCTATGACCACTTCAATGAAAAATATGATTCTCTAGCTAAAAAATGTGAGAACTTATCTATAGGATAAACCAACTTATCCATAAGACAGACCAACTTGACTACTAAGTTCATTGAGTTTCAATCCCAATTTCAAATGCAATTAGAAACTCAAATTTGATCTATACTTAAACATCTAGGCAAACGTCATGTTGATAAATCCATGGTAGATTTTTCAAAACCTCATATGGGTCAAACTTCTCCTTATGGGCATAATCAAAATCCTATAAGACCGCCCCACCAACATCAAAGTATTCTCCCTCCTCTGAATACACTTAGGGATCATCATCAATCTATGGGTCTTGGTAGAGAATTTTCAGTTGAAAACCCAGGAGATTTTCTAAATGTCAAAGAGATATATAAAACTGAACCTTGACAACAAAATAGGGCTCAATCATATGACTTCCCATGTAAACCACAACAAATTATAATAGTTAACCATAAGCATATCCTTGGGAATGATGATGTCACAAAAAAGGTCAAAGTTGATGTGTCTAGTTTTGATGGATGGTTTAATCCTGACACCTTCATCAATTAGATAACCAAATTGGAAAGATTCTTTAAATGGTACAATATGACAGATGCACACGGCATCTGATTTGCAAAGATGAAGTTAATAGGATCTGCCCAACATTACTGGTTAAGTGTGAAAAAGAATATAGAAGAGGGTAGAGATGCACATATCACTACATGGGCTGAAATGAAAAATAAATTAAGACTAAAATATGTGTCCCATTTTTACAAAGACCAACTAGTGGACTAATGGATAAGTTTAAGATAAGGAATCATGACTATCACCGAGTATTATCAGAAATTTGATAATCTCTTTTTGATATATCAAATTAATTAAGACCAATGGGTGACACGTCTTAAATTCATTAATGGTCTTAAACCTAAATTGAAACAAGAATTGGTCTTACATGCTCCATATACCCTCAAAGAGGCAGTTTATAAGACATTAGAACTTAATAAGTATTAAAAATCCCTAGCCTTTAGACATATCACTTCCCAAGTTGGGAATATTCAGGCAACTAGATATATATCCAAGTCAATGTCTAATCAAAGGGTGAGTTCACAGAGTAGAGGTAGTAAGAAAGCTAGCTCCAATGTTGCATCCAGTTCAGGTCCTAGAATGTCTGAGATTGAATATTTTAAATGTCATGGGTTTGTCACACTGGATCATACTCTTAATAGAGACTAAGAAAACTGAAGATTATAACGAAAGGGAGATAACTTGTGTTATTGATTTATTAGCTGAACTTGAGGATCTAGACTTAGAGGGTGATGAAAGTTAGTATGATGTTGAGCATGTAGGTGTCATGAAAAGTATTTTGTCTACTCTTGATTCTAGGAATGATTTGAAGTGTACTATCAATTTTCATGCAATTTTAACATGTAGTAACATTGTAAGCAAGGTTGTTATCGATGGGGGTAGTTCCATAAATATTGTTTCAAAGGTTGGTATAGCCAGAATGAAATTGAAATATGAGCTCCATCCTAAACCATACAGAATGGCATGGGTAGATAAAACTATACTACCTATCCATGAAATATATTTGATTTTAATTAAAATTGTAGATTATAAGGATCAGATATGGTGTGATGTTCTTCCAATGGACATGACTCATATTTTATTTGGTCATTCTTTGTTATTTAATATGAAAGTCATACACTTTGAAAAATCAAATACATACTTTTTTAGACACAATGGAAAATTCATTCTTTTGAAACTAGTCAAACCATCAGTGAGGGAAAGGTCTCAAAAAAAAATTTCTTCCATTGAACCCCCAAAGAAAAGACCTTTGAATATTATGATTAAAAGAGAATTTCAAAAGAAGACTAGGAAGTCTAATTTAGTGTTGATGTTGGTAGGAAAGTCTAAGTCCAATGTTAGTATAGATGAGTCTGTTGCTCAGTTATCTGAAGTCATAACTTTTTTGAATGAATTTAGGAACTTGGTAAAATTATTTTTCACAAAGATCCTCCGACTACATGGATTGCCATCTATGATTATGTCTGATAAGAATGTCCATTTTGTGAGCTATTTCTGGAAAACAATATGAAAACTTTTGAGACTAAACTGAAAATTTCTTCTGCTTTTCACTTACAAACTGATGGTCAAACCAAGATTGTTAACCAAAATTTGAAAAACTAAGATGTTTGGTAGGTGAGCACTTAGGTACTTGGGATTCAGTTTTGTCCATTACAGAGTTTGGCTATAATAATTCTATTAATAGATCTATAGGAAAGTCCTCATTTGAGATTATCCAAGGTTTTGCACCTCATGTTTCCATTGATCTTATACCCTTGCCACTTGATACTCATGTTTCTACTTCTATTGACACATTTTCATAGCACTTTCATGATGTTCATACCAGTGTATGAAAAAAAGTTGCACTAAGTAATGAAACTTATAGGCTTACTATTAATTTATACCATAAGCATCATGAGTTTAATGAAGGTGATTATGTTATGATTCATATGCGACCTAAGAGATTTCCTAAAATTTCTTTTAAAAGTTTCATGCATGAGCAGTGGTCCTTTTCGTATTTCATAAAAATTAGGATCAAATGCATATATTCTTGACTTGCCTCTAGATTTAGGAGTTAATTCAACTATCAATGTGAAGGATTTATTTTCTTATAAAGGCACCTTTGAGTCTAATCTTTTACCTGTAGAGATACCAAACCAAGGGATTTCTTCAGCTTTGGATTCTGTTCCAATTCTACCCCGAGCACAATTCATACTTACAGATCAGATTGAGAATATCCTTTGAGATGAGATCATTATTTCTTCTTTAGGTGGACTACATAGGTATATTGTGAAGTAGAGAAGCAAGCCTGACACTGATGCTATATGGATATCTGAAGAGGAACTTCAAGCATTGGACCTAGAATTACTTAATCAGTATCATCATACGAACACTCCAGTGGAGTGTTCTTTCGAGTAGGGGATAATTGATGGGAATCGGGATGTACAACCAATTCATACTTATTTTAGGTGCAATCTTAACAATTAGGGTTTCTTTTTGTGATTAGGGATTTTAAGGGTATTTTTGGTATTTTATTTGTTATGTGTATTTTACGTGTATTTTTTGGGGTTCTTCAGTTTGTAAATAGGATAGCTTGTATTAGAGTTAGATAACGCTTTGATGATTGAATACATTGATTACTTTGTTTGCCCTAATTCTTCCTAAATTCTTCCCTACTTCTCTCCTTTCATTCCTTCTTCTCCTTTTGAGAGGTTTCTTCCTCTTTCTTCTATTTTCTTCATACCTATCCTGCATCAATGGTGATAGTTCATCCTCACTTCAACTAATGATAGCTCATCTAAAGCATATGCGGCATACATATAGTACAGGTAATGCCATCTGATTGTGTAACTATTATAGATCGAGAAGGATGTAAATCTTCCTAGTCAAGCAAACTTATAGTGGGCAATGGCTAATATAAAATCAATTTGGTAGCTCTCAATGAACACTTTACAAAAGGTTTTTAAGTACTGTCTCTATGAATTTATGATTCTGATTGTCTGGCTAGTAGTTAGCATATATGTGCAGGACATGTGTATTACATGAATTTTGCTGATGTTTTTGACCGACACTATGCAGTGTATGTTTTTCTTAAGATCAAATTTTATTCATAGACATTTGTTTTGGATAGCAAACACAGTTTAATTACCTAACATGTAGAATCAATGAATGAACACATAAATACTCTTTCCCTTTTCCATTACCACCCAAATTTCAATACGATGTACATAAACTCACTACACTAACTAAAATTTTAAAAATCCAATATTGTCAAAAGACTCAAACCCAATATTTTGATTGGTTTGGCACTCCCAACTTCTTTATAGTGGACACTTGTTTATTAAAACAGAACTATTGAAGAATTCAATTATAAACGATCCTACAAATGCTGGTGATTTCTCTATCAAAAGACAAATTAGGAATAATTTTAGTTTTGGTTTACTTTGTGGATAACTTGAATGCACTTGGATTCCATGTGATCATGGATAAGAAACCTTTCGCTCTGAATACCTAAGAGAACATATATTTTCTTCAACTTGTTTGCATGTCCTGATTATGGATGAATAGTTAATCTTATTTTTAAGATCCTACAAAGACTAGGACCCAAACCTCTTCCTATCGGAGTAAGGACTGGCTGCCCCAGCTTTGATGATGTCAGAGATTTCCCACAGTTTTGGACTATAGAAACAATAATAGGTAGAAATGCATCTCTCCATTTACAGTTCTGGAGTCGGCCTCAATTATCTCTCATGATGTGTTCAGACCGTGGTGTTTGGGATCGCTGAAAATCGATCAGATCAGGCACAGTAAATGATGAGGAAGAAATAAATGCAAATGGAATGACA